>JAOEGS010009049.1:5838-24779 GCA_025447755.1 Corythornis vintsioides | reverse complement strand
TAAAAAATATTATATATATATATATATATACCACCAGCTCATAGACAAAGAAATATTTGGAATGCTGATTGTTTGTTCTTAGTCAAGAAAAGCCCCAACAGAAAGATGCACCAGTGTCATAATTGGTACCATTCTCTCTGGGTTGACAGGTGAGAGTCTGTGTTACCAAAACTTGTGATTTTATTCTTAATCTCAAACTACTTCACAGTTTTTAATGGAAACCTGGCCTTGTGGCTTGAATTAAAAAATCCAGACATCATTTTTGTTTAAAACACACTTAGAACGCCCAGGGCAGCAGATGAAAGTTGGAAAGTGTGAGTTTTAACAGATCAAACACCAGGAGAAAATTAAAAGGAAATAAGTTGCTACTTTTAGAGCACGTTGTCATAAAGCAAATCTCACAATTAATGGATGTTTTCCATTAGCCCTAAAGCACTCCAATAGTCCAGATAAAGTACAGCAGCCTTGGGTCTGCAGTATTATGCTGATGACATATTTCAGTGGTTTCAGACTCATTAGATATTTCTGGACAGTGCTGCGGGTTTTGGTTTAGGAGTAGTAAAAGATTGATGTAAAAGCAGCAAACCTGTGGACTCCTGAAAACATTCTCCAAAGACAGTACATTTTTTTAATACGAACTTAATAAGCAGGACTATAAGATTTTGTTGTTTTGTGTTAACTCTGCTGTTAAAAAAAATGCATTTTAATCTTCAGCTTAGCCATTGCAGGATATAAAACAAAGACACAAAGCAAAGCACTTTGTGTACAGTTTAAGTCTGCCCTAATTATTATCCAGCTCCATTTTCAGTACAATGACATACTAAAAATGCACATGTATGCCTCCCATTGAGTAGGAAAATGTAATTAACAGAAAATATTTTGAGGCCTGAAAATAACAATATAAAAGTTTCCAATATTGAGCTCTCAGCTATTAGAACAGAGAATTTTACCGTGTTCGGAGGTTTGTGCGACAAAATACTCAGAAGCCACCAAATAGACTTTAATTTACTGTATGGAACGGGTAACCTTCCTGATCCTGGTGGGCTTTGACATAAAGAGCTGAACCAAGTTCTTCTTTGAGAGCTCAAAGCAATGAGAAATCATCTCAGATTCCTGAGCTCTGATCTTGAAGTTGTTCTCCACACAACAGTAAGAAAAAACCATTCAGTTGTTGTTTGCTTGGGATGCTGAATTAGCTCACCTATGCTGTACCAAGTTTGCAAATGCAAGAGTAGAATCCCACCCAGTCCAGCACTGGAGTCCTCAGCACAGGAGAGACAGAGACCTGTTGGAGCAGGGCCAGCGGAGGCCACAAAAATGATGCAAGGGCTGAAACACCTCTGCTGTGGCACCAGGCTGAAAGAGTTGGGCTTCTTCAGCCTAGAGGAGAGAAGGCTCCAGGGAGACCTTCTTGTGGCCTTTCAGTACTTCAATGGGCCTTTCAGAAAGATGGGGACATATGAGGCTAGCCAGGGCTCTGAGAAACCTGTTCTAGTTGAAGAAGTCCTTACAGCAGGTTGTCCTTACTGCAGATTTTTTTACTGCAGAGGAGTTGGACTAACATTTCAGGAAAATGATTATTGATTGTTGTACAGAGATCTCAAACCTTTACCAGTCCTCAGAAAGAGTTAAATATAAGCCAGCCTCTGCCATGCTTTTGTCCTTCTGAAAAAAAAAATAAAAAAAAAAAAATTAGTCTTAATATAGTGTGTTGTCTTTGGAGAGTGAAAGGATACATCTGGAAGTACACTTTTCTACAGAGAGAACACAACATTAGTTCTAATAGCTTCAAACTATATCAGCTTAATTCAAAAATATCAGGCATTTGGGTTTGTCATAACTCAGTACATTCATTGTAAAGGAAATGAAGGAGATAAACCATATTTTCTCTGAAGTGCCTGTTTACATCAGTCTGAAAAATGTTGATTTTCTAAAGAGACATGGATCATAAAGTGTTCAGCTCTATCCCCAGTGCTTAGAATTCAGATCATAGCTTTCCAAATAATTTTCATTTTGGGAGAACTGATGGGGTTCATTTTTATTTAACATAGATAATGGGCTAGATGGGAAGGGAGTTTTTATTTGGTGGTTTGTTATTTTTATTCAAAAATAAATCATATTTCACAGGAAATATCCAGGAAATATCTTCTAAAGAAATACTTCAGCATTTCACTGTACAGTGTTAATTAAAAATTATAAACCTTAACATGCTCCCAAAAATAATAATTGAGATGCTAATAAAAATCTTCTCAGACTATGTTCTACAAATTGATGTGAATTTATGTGGTATTTATGATATTATCATATAAAGAATCACACATAACAGCAAAAGACAACAAAACTAGTATCTTACTGGTTATTTCAAAACTTACTTCATGACAACTTTGTTTCTTCTTTTTGATTGCTTTCTATGAAAGTTTATTATTGATTTTTAATTTCTGATCATGCAGATGGAAGGTATTTTCTTGTGGTTTTTTTTTTGTTTTCTTTTTCCCTGTGACTATAAAATTTTTCATAGAGGCAAAAAGCTGGAATTATAGAGAGACATATATGGGAAGCATTATTACTATGACACGACAAGAAAAAGCAGCTGAAATTTCTGTACACAAACAGAGCTCAGATTAATGTGTGAAGAGATGTGTAGTCATGGCCCTTCCCCCAGACACTGCAGAAATAAAAGCAGAAGTGAGCAGCTTCTAATGGGATTTTATACAACAGTGCACTTTAAAAGCCTGTCAGGGATAACAGTGTACTTCAGCTGTGGGTGATGACAAACCCACAAAAGCTGTGTTATTTGATGGACATTGATATACAAACCACCCAAGATCTAGGGACATTTTTGGGGAATGAAAGAAGCTGTGATATCACAGAATGGTAGGGCTTGGAAATCATATCTGGAGATCATCCCGTCTTGCTCTAGCACGATCACCCATTCTGTGATCTTGTGACATTTTTAAGATGGACACCTGTTGACTATGGCCTTTATTAAAGATATGTCAAACCTGGTTCTGGCAACTGCTTTTCATTAGAAAAAAACACATCTAAAGAAACTGTTTCTGAAAGGTTTATAAATTTTAGTCACTTTATACTGTGGGTCTAATTCTGCACACAAGAGAAGGATGTCTGCCCACTTCACACCAGTCAGCCCTTTATTCTGTGAACACCCCTGTCTCTTGATTGAATCAACTTCTCTGAAGACATTTGGGATCTGGGTTTTTTTTAACCCCAGATACTCTGGAACTGGATGAACTTGATTTTTCAGCAGTGTGAATGGGAACATTATATTACAGCAATACATCCCACTGATGACTCCGATTTAGTGTTTTGTGCCTTTAACCCAATTAGTTTTGAATTCACACTCAGTAAAGGAGGAAGTTCAGGCTAAAATCATTCTTAGGTCTTTAAGATTCTTGAAATTATGTTTTATCCCATTCTGGCTGTAATACATTTTTTAGTTTAAGTAAGGGATTTTGACCAGACGTGATCAGAGGTTGATTTATTTGTAACCTGCAGAAGATATTTTCTGGGAAGTGAATAAATTTTTATTTTTATCATGTCACCTCGTACTCCAGGATCAGTTCATCTGTGTGAGAATGAAGGGTGCCTCTCTTTGTTCCTCTCCAAGTCCAGAGCACCAGTAGCACTAACATACTGAGTGAGGTGGTCAGTATTCTGTTACAATTTGCTTAAAGAACAGTTTGAGCTTTATTTACTTTTTCTCATCTGTCTTCAGGCCTATTTAATGTGATTTATTCTTGTCAAAGAGAGAGAACATATATTAAATTGAAAAAATAATCCATGGAAAGAAGGATTTAGAAAATCATTACAATTCATCACAGACTATTGTATTACTACCATTATAGTAGTAATAATGCAGGCTAACTGAATAGTAAATGAATTGAACTGCTGCTTCTTTATGCTTACTCCTAAGATCCCAGAGACTGAGTTTCTGCCATGGAAGGAAGAGGCTAGAGTTCAAATCAAACAAGTAGGGCCTTCCTACTTTTTTTTTTTTTTTGTAGTAAACACTGTAAAGAATATATAATACTACATTTTAAAAACTATTCCTGTGTCCTAGGCTTAAATGAAGGCAAGGCCGTTCTGATCTACTAACACAACCACACCACTGAATGGTGCATGCTTAACCATCTAAGTGGCCTACATGTTTAAATAAATAAATAAATAAATGAACAAGCAAAAAAAACCCAAAAACAAGCAAACAAAACAGAACAAAACTCATAATAAAAAAAATAAATTCCCAAAAACAAAAGAAAGGGAAATGAAAAAGACGTAAAAAAAAAATTAAAGATTGATTGTCTTAAACCAGAGGGAGAACAATCCAGAGATCTACAGAACTGATCTCACTCTCATAGCATATAAGCACATGTAATCTATATTTGTGTTAGGAGTAATCAACTGTTATTTAAATAGAGCTCCTGCAGGTGCTTGAAGATATCAAGACATCAATCTGTATTTTCCTTTTGCTGTTTGAGAAACAACCAAAAAATAATCAACAGACATTTAGACATTTTTCTGCCACTTGGAACAAAGGCACCTTATAATTTGTGATCTCTGGGGTTCTCCACAGATGGGGTCTGAGACAGGTACCCACTGTACAGGGGTGATGAGCATAGGCATAATAAGGACTCAAGAGACAGTTATGTAATATATTACCAGAAACACCTGAGCTGTGGTTTTAACTATTTGTCCTCTTATTAAGTTTTCTGAGCTCCCAAACAGTCATTAACATTAGCTAACAAGAAGATTCATTTAAGGCGATAAGTATCACAGGTCAGACCAACATGGATAAGTATCTATCATAGAACCACCTAATATAGAAGAGGTTATAAACAGGGCTCTGTGATTTCATCTGGTGTGCCACGTCCAGTTCAGGGATCTCCATTTCACAAGACTTGGTCATTGGTAGTCTATAACGATATTTATTGGGCTGCAAATGATGGTAAAGGAGAGGCTGAGAATTGGAATTGTTCAGTCTGGAAAAGGGGAGACTTTACTGTCATCCACAGCTACCTAATGGGAGAGTGTAGAGAAGATAAAGGTAAATTCTTTTTGGAGATGCAAGACAACAGAAAAAGAGGGAATAGACAAACACTGGAACAGGAGAAAGTATCAATAGATAAAGATAAAATATGTCACTGTGTGGGTGGTTAAACTCCCATTGCCAAGAGAGGCTGTGGAATCTGCCTTTGGACATATTTTGAAGATCTTTTCTAACCTAGATGATTCTATGATTTTGTGTCCAAAACTCAACTGGACAAGGCCATATTAGGCCTCTGGAGGTTCCTTTGAACTTACTTTTTTTTTTCTGTGGTCTTCTGATCTTCATGAATTCAAGTCCTGTAAAGGCACTGCAGACATTTCCTTTTAACAAGAAGAGAGAAAATCTAATATATTTTCTATATAAAGATTCCAGGTCTATGTCTCAGGTGCTGGGGTATCAGCAGTACGGTTGGAGGACTCACAATGCTTCCCTGCCTCTGAAAATTCTGCATTGGGAAGGAATATAGAACATAAAAAGGAGAATGGAAAAGGCAGGCTAATCTCAAAAATAATAGACAAACAAAATGAGCACAAAGATATTTAATCTGGCAATACAGGTTCAAATTTTATTAGCATGCCCTAGCCTGGCATTTGACACTCACTTTCTGTGGTGCTTCAAGTTATTCCTTTGAGATAATTTTATTTCTAATTTAACTCAGATGCTCTCATAGTTCTGTACAGCACCTGTTTTATATCTCAGCTTCTCACTCTAAGGGAAAAGAGAGAGGATGATTTTTAAAAGCCAAATTTTAAATGCCAAAAAAAATTAACATACAAATGGGAGCAGATGTTGCTTTCAGAAAGGTTCACAGCACACACACAAAAAAATGTCAATATGGCACACTGCAGAGAATTTAATCTCTGTTCTTCTTCTTACTCTATTTTGGAAATAATTTTAAGTACACCATTAGTTTCAAGATAGTCAGCCACCACTTTTGTAGCCTAAGTCTGTTTTATTTTCTTCTTTTTCATTATATTTACTCCCAAAGAACCAACCCAATTTCATCCTGGGTGTGTCCTAATCCAGTATCACTAGATGGCTTGTTCCAACATACTGTGGCTAGTTTCCAGCTTAACTGTGAATGCCAGTATTTGAGTTACGGGCTGTTAAGTGCAGCTGGATTTGTCTGCACTCTGATTGCCTGACCCAGATCTAATTCATATATGATACTCTAGTGAAGTCTTCAGGAACCTCTATATATTTTCTGAATTTTTAATGGTGGAAGGACTCTTCAGTTAAGCTTCATCATACAAATACAGCATCTGACTGAAAAGCCTCCTGCAGGTTGTAATTACAATTGATTATATGATTAAGATAAAGTACTTCAAGAGTGCTGCCTGAATAATTATTTGAAACCTGGACCAACATCTCTCTTGGATTTGAAGAGGGTCCGTGATCTTTCTCTGTTTATGAAGATATTCCACATATTAAATGTCCCGGCTTGGGTCAGAACCAGAACTGGGAATAGAGGAAGGAAGAAGGGCAGTAGGTATGTTGTTCCTATTGTATTTTGGATTAATGGTGTTCAGGACATCAGAAGTGCAAAGAAGTTGAAAGAAAATGAAGAGACAATTTTACAGTCAGCCAGAGAAGTGTAGAACACTCCTTAGTATCACACAGGATCTTTCTGGCAGTGTCTAGGACATGAAACAGTATCCCAAGCTGGGATAGAATGTTAAGCCACAAGAGTGACTTTTTTTTTTTTTTTTTTTTTTTCCCCCCAGTTTTATCTATTAGATAAAGATCCCTGTTATGAAACTTTGAATCCCAGACATTTACCATTCTTACGAATGGATCTCAATGAACAATTATAAATAGTTAGAGGTGTGTCATCTCTTTCTGAATACTATTAGAGTAGGATATGTTACCCTTACCTCATCCTGACTATCTCAACATCTTGTGCGAAGAAAAACACAACAAAGACAGAGCTTCAAAACCAGCAGGCAGTGTATTAGTTTCTGTCAATGGCAATCTTAACAAAGTGTCTAAGAAACAAAACTGCAAATAATTTATTTGTCAGGATCATAGAATCACAGAATAATTTTGGTAGGAAAAGACCATTGAGATCATTGAGTCCAACCATTAATCCAACACTGCCAGGTCACCACTAAACCATGTCCCTCAGCATTTCATCTCCACGTTTTTTCAGCCCCTCCAGGAATGGAGACTCCAGCACTGTCCTGGGCAGCCTGGGCCAGGCCTTGACAACACTACTGGGGAGGACATTTTTCCTAATGGGGTTCTTCAGCCCAGAGAAAAGGAGGGTCAGGGGAGAACATCTCACTCTCTGCACCTACTTGAAAGGAGGTTCGATCCAAGTGGGATTGTCTCTTATCCTTAAGAAACAAGCAATAAGACAAGAGGAAATGTTCTCAAGTTGTACGGGATGAGGTTTAGGATAGACGTTAGGAAACAAATTAAAGAATTTTAACCCAAACTGAAGTATTCTTCCTTTACAAGTAAAGAAAATGGGGAACACATTATTTATTTTCCCTTAATGATGGATAATTGGATTTTACAGCTCCTGCTGACACGTCATCCTACAAACAAGACTGTAAGATTTTCTGGAAAAACAAGCAGATAAATAATTAAACATGTTTGCATAATGGAAGTTAATGAAAGAAAATCACAAATAATTTCTGAATGTGGAACTGGGGAAGGTTTTTGTCTTTTAATCATTATGAACATAAAAGAAACGGGGGAGAAAGGAATCAAAGAAAGAGCAGAAAGTTAATTAAAATGCACAACCTTCTGGTGTTTCCGAATCATATGTTGACCTGGGGCAAACTTCCAGTTTTACCCAACAGGATGTTCTGTAAATATAGACTTACAGAGGGCTTGTTCCTCTAGAATCATATAGAAAAGATCCTTTTCTTGCCAATTGAGTAATTTAAGTAGGTAGACTTGTGCATTATGCTATCTATCAAGTTAATTTGTAATCTTCTTGCACCAAGGTATCTAGAAATTGTGGGTTTTTTTCCTCCAGAAAATAAGCTAGAGAAGTTTAAACTTCTCACATACATACATGAAGCTGTCTTTAGAACCCACAAAACCACATTTGCTTGGGACAGTCATCCCTGCAGCTTTAAGGTAAATTATGTTTTCCAATTTAAAGACTTTTAAAGACTTCCAAATTAAATATTTTATCTCTGCCAATTTAAACACTCCTACAAAAATCCAGATGTCTAACCATTCACTATGCCATTTCTTAAAGATCACATGTCACTCAATCCTTTCTACCATCAATCATTTCCAAAGTCAGCTGTTAGAAATCCTCAAACAGTAATTTATGTCTTATTTGGAAAATGTATCCCAGGGAGGCTGTGTACATTAGGGCCGTGAGTGTTATTGAGACGTCTCTCACAAGTTCTGGCTGAGCTCTGTTTCTTCACTTACTACAAGGAATCAGATTGAAATCTCCTTGTTTACCATCCAATGGGGTTCTTCCATAACTACAAACTTCCACAGAATTATCCAGGAAAATTAAACATAGAATTCATAGAAGTTATGGTTTTATTTCGGGGGAAACAGTTCTAAACAAAAGAAAAAATATTATGTGCAGCTATGACACTGACTTGGTTTAATTACTGGATGAATACAGAGAATAACTGAAAGAGCGTATTAGTCTCATCAACTTGCCCTCCCTCCAGAAACAAGCCCAGAACCCTTTCTGATCACCAAAGGCAAATACTGAAAACATAGTTTTGACTGGCTCCAGTTTTGATGGAGATGTTCTATAGCATATGCAAACCTCTTCGGCTATGCATTTCTGCTCACAGACAGAGCCATCTCTGGTTTGACTTTGCTTTATACAATCAAAACCCAGTTCGCAGGGTATGAATTAATGCAGCAACTCTAACTCCAGTCCTTCCTGAAATAGTCCTAAAGTATTTTCATAAGCCAATTCCAAACACAATGGTAGCAGTTTTGGAAGCATTCTGAGCCATGTTTTCATTATCACTTTCTGCAAAAAGTGGTCAGACAGAATTTTTCACCCATGACACTCTCAATTAGAACTGCCTTGCTTGTACTAGATAACTGAGTGAGACTGAGTAGCTTAGAAACAGACCTTTATATTCCTTTAAGGATTTGGAAGTCCATCTGCTGAAACACTTGAATGTGTTACAACAAATGTAAACAAAGAACATGCTTTTTTTTTTTTTTTGTAAAATTTGAAACCCTAGAATCTTGCATTAAAGTGAAAGGAAATCTAAGTGATGATGTTTTTGTCCCACCCCTTTTCTCTAGCTTTTTCTCTGCCATGTGCAGGATATGGAGCCTGCGCCCTGAATCACCTGTGCATCATACAGGTATTAAGCACAGTAAGCCTATAGGAATCTTTTCCTTTGTTACACCAATTACTTGCCTAGAACAGTGATGAATATTTAAAATTCTTAGGGCTCTACACGGAATGATCTGGGGAAATCAAATCTGTATTTTAAGGAATATTTATTAATCTTGTTTAACAGAGGTTAAGATTATTTTTGTTCTAATTTGGATGAGCTAAAGAACATAATAATACTAAATATATCTGCAGATAGCTAATGTCAGTAGTGCTCCAAACAGCACTCACTCATTTAGAGATTAAGGAGGTGATTGGATTCCATCCAGACTAATTAATGGTAATCTACAAAATCATTCAAAGGCTTTATTCTGCAGCAAGAAAATGCCTGATCTAATTCCTTTCAGAATCAAACTCTGTAGCCAACAAAATGTAGAAACCCTGGGGAGGATGGCATCAGTAAAATCCAAACAAAGAAAAAACCTGAACACAGTTTCCTTGCTTTACAATGTAAACTTTTTTTAGGTGGAACAGGCTGAGTTGGTGATTAATAGCATAGTTGAGTTAGCAAGACAGACTTCAGCCACCTGCAATATAAATTGTGTTTGACATGCTAAAATACAAGAGAGGAAAAAGAAGGTATGAGGAAAGTGTTATTTTTTCATATTACTTTTCAGCTTTCTGAAATACCTTTTTTTTTTTTTTTTTTAAATAATCTAGCTCCAGTGAAAGCACACACAAAATGATGAAAAATCTGAGCCTATTATACATGTGTAATTGCAGGGTTATAAGATTATAAACCTGTGCAGAGACATATATTCAGAGAGACACAGAGGCTTTAACCATACTCATTTTATCTCTCTAGAAACATACTTAATATGAAAATCCTAATTTTACCAATCTAAATAAACAAGCAAATTTACTTCATATAGTTACTTGAGTTTTATATTTTATTTGACCAAATTTGGTACTGCAAGGTACTGAGCACATTACATCTGTAGTCGTAAGAAATCTAAAATGTAGTCTGGAAGTCAGATAATAAGTGTAGCAGATGGAAGATAATATATGAAAAGTGGTTGTTTTGTGGGATGGGGTGATCCCAGGAGTGGCACTGGGCAGAAATACATCATGTACCTGCCTGACATATGGGTTTTTTCTGGGGTTACACATCCTGGAAATCCAGTAATTCAATATTTTGACCTGTCTTCTCCTGACTCAGAAAAAAAGGAGAAAAAAAAAAAATCTGCCATAGATTTGGAAGGAAGGAAGACAATATTTTTGGGAAATTAAAATTTTACTGAAGTTGGCTCCCCTTTAATTGTATTGTAATTGCTCTGGGCCAGTTTTAAAAAGAGGTTGTCCCAGAGGGAGGAGAAACCAGAGAGAGGGAGAAAGATAATAGAAGAAAATGCATCTGAGCTGAGTAAATGAATGTCCCTGAAAATTAATAAAAGAAGTAGAGGAGGATGGATGCCAGTGTCTCAAAAATGCTGCAATGTAAAAATATAATAAAAAGGGAATTATTACCTTGGGAGTGACTAAAAACAATATAAAATTCTTTAAATATATAAAGGGGAAGAGATAAAGGGCTGAAAACTGAAATAATTAGCCCACTAAGGGATTAGGGAGAAATATAGTGCAAAGTGAACAGGATATAGTGGGAAAATTAAATGAGTTTTTCACATCTTAGTATTCGTGAGGGAAATTTAGGGTGAAATAGCATAAGTAAAAGGAACCGTATTTTCAACTGCTGAGTTGTACAAGTGAAAAGATATCATTGCAGAAGATGACTCAGGTAAGTTAAAAAATTCACTAAAGCCAGATAAAGCTTCAAGAAAAATGAATTATACCCTTGCATTTGAAGAAGGACAACAAAGATGGGGAAGAGCTGGTGAAGTTAGTATAGAGCATAAGTCTTGTGAGGAGCATCTGAGGGACCTGGGGTTAATCAACCTGGAAAAAGAAGGCTCACAGGTGACCTTCTCGCTCTCAACAACTCCCTGAAAGGAGGTTAGGGGTTTTTTTTTACATTGGTTTTGGTCCTAATTAAATGTAATTATTACACTGCATACAAATTAAAAGTCCAAATAATTGCCTTTTTTATATTGTCATTGTGGCATCCTAGTCACTGTGCACACAAAATGTATTATTGATAATCAATAATTTAAAAGAATAATAATACATCATTCCTACACAAGTTTCTTTCTATAAAGATCCCCATCACATGAGAGGATAAAATGAGTATTCTGTCAGATGAAAAATAAAATCAGTGGAGAGACTTGTCTACACTTACCCCACAGATTGTATTGGTTTCAGTCTAGAACCTCAACTACAGGAATATTTAATTTGTAGTAAAAGGTAGACACTCAACCTCTGATGATTCATCCAGTGATAATTCTGTGATTTATTTACTGTTTCAGTGCCACTGTGGTCAAAGACTTGCCCTTCCCATTACTTAGTGCATTCATAGAGTTTATTAAGATGCATAAACTTATTCAAGTGGCCATGATTAAGTAACTTACCACAAAGACACTTCAACTGCTGTCCTAAAATTGTGTAAATCATTGTCTGAAAACATCAGATGGTGACTGTGTAAATTCAGGCTGTATAAGTGCCTTAAAACTATATTCACTGTATGAAAGCCATAAATGCTTCTAAAAATTGTAGGATCTTACTCCATTTATCTCAGTATAGTGTGTAATGCCTGACAGCTTTGGTTTGAAGCTGGAACTACACACTGAAAAAATGATTTTAGGTTCTGGGAGATTCTGGTATATTATGCCAATGACATCAGAAAAAAATCAATCAAATAAACAAACAACAAAAGAACAACCAACAAAAAACAGCAACACAATCCAGAAAAGCAGAAAACATTCAGGTTTCAGTATCTAAAATTAGATCCTACTCTCATTTCACAAAAAATTTATGCCAACTGTGATTTGGAAATTATTTCTAAAAAAACCAAAAATCCTTTTCCATCATTTGGGTAGATATCTGCCTTCATTAGACTTAAGAATCTGTCAGTATAAAATCTGCTTCTTCAAAAATAATTAACATTTCTAATTGCTCATTCAATGGTTGTTATTCAAACATGGCTCTTTCTGATGTTAATTCAGTTTTATTTTAATCAAGGAAAAGAAATAAATTTATCCTTTTATTTATGCGTTATTCTCAAATAGTATTCTAGCTGCAGGTGCCACAATGACCAATTTTTTGGTTTTTGTTTTTTGTTTTCTAAGAGATGAATCTGACCTAGACAGAAAGTATTTTGAAAGTCCCTTTCAGAATCCACTAGATGCCCTATAACATTTTCCTGTGATTTCACCTATAACTCAGAGATAATCGATCAACAGAGTGATTGCTTCAGGCATCTGAAAAACTTTCTGCAATAGGGTAGGCTGCAAGGCTAGTGGCTTGTTCCACAAAACCCCAAATTTTGGAGCCCGCACATAGGCATTTGTCTCATCATCAGCTCAGGTCACAGCACTGATCTGCTGCATTATTTCCCTTGTGTCTGCCTTTCGTGGGGACTGTTGAGGTAACCAATCTCCTACATCATTGCCCTCTGACCTCCTAGATCTGGAATCCAAAACTCCAGAAGTGTGTATTCCTAATAGCAGACAGCTATTTCATAAGTATCTATTATTTGTCCTATTGCTCATGTATTTTGGTAATTCAAGCATGCAGTTTTAGGTTTCTGTGAGTGTAAATGAATGACCTTTGTTCAAAATATTTTATGAATACTTTCAGTCAATTACTTTTTATTATTTCTATATCTGAAGACATTATGAACTGGTTCTCAGGTAATTAATTTTAATGACACCATGCATAAATGGGAAGTCTACCTTCTGATGGGGGGAATCAGGCACTTATTTTTCAATTTTCACTGCAGTAACAGAAACAATGTTCTCACATTGCAGGAGCACAGGCTGACATGAGGTTATTAGGAACGATATATCTCACTGATTTCCTGGTCACTTGAGTGGTGACCCACTTCTTTTTTGATGCAGTCACAAATTGGAAGCCAAAAAAGTTGTGTCTGTCCTGTATGTCTCTCCTCCAAATGCATTTGCAGCCTTACTCCAATTTAACCAGCCAACCTGGTATATTGTGGGCATGAATCCCACCTTTGAGTGCTGTGAAGCACACATTCTTGCTGCTGTCAGTAGAGCAGATCACAGCAACATTACGATTTCCAATGATGAAAGCAAGCAGATTTGGAAAGGTAACTACAGATCTCACTTACATCAGCAATTATCTTTCTAAACCCTTTATATAAACTGCACGCACACATACATGTGTTTATATCTGCCAACATATATATATATGTATGTGTTTATGTACACACACATGCACCTGTACAAGAAGGATATTGAGGTGCTGGCACGTGTCCAAAGAAGGGCAACAAAGCCAGGTAAGGGTCTAGAACACAAGTCTTTTGAGGAACAGTTGAAGGACCTGGGTTTGTACAGCCTGGAAAAAAAATTATGTTCAAGGGAGAACTTCCTGCTCTTGATAACTTCCTGAAAGGAGGATGGAGCCAAGTGCACATTGGTTTCTTCTAAAGAACAAGATATAGGACAAGAAGAAACAGATCAAGTGGCACCAGGGAAAGTTCATGCAGTACTGGGTTAATGGTTGGACTCGATGATCGTTTATCTGAAGGATAAAACTCCAAGAAGGGTTTGTAAAGGAATGAATTTGAGTGTTTCCTATAATGTAAACAGAGATTGTTCCTTTTTATGAAAAAGATTAATTTAAGTGGCTTCCTATGAGATTAGCAGACTGAATTGGAGATATAGAATGGCATTTGCAATCCAGTGCATTCACTTAGGAAAAAATAAATATATGTATACGATAATTTTAGCTCACAAAAGATGTTGCTAGACTGACAGACCTCCCTTTGGAGAAAACCGTAAGAAACCTGGGAGCAGTATCTCCCGGGATGTACAAAATGCTCAGGTGGAGTCAGGTTAGCTCGGGTGAGATGAAATTTATTTTATTTATTTTATTTTTTTTAATATTGTGAAATAGGTCCTCCTGATTTGTTTGTTTGGGTTTGTTGTTTTGTTGCTTTTTTTTTTTTTCTGTCTAAATTTACTTACATAAAATTTTCACTAATCTTAGATCTGTTGCTAAGAGCCTATTAACTTTAGGATCTGATCCTCTGCCCACGTGCTAGCAGAAACAGTCTCCTCTCCGTGTCTGGCAAGGGTGGTATCAAACAATCTGCCTTTCAGCAGATAGCAAAAGAGAACATCAGGCAAAGAGAACATCATTTTTACACAGACACTCAAATATTCATTCATTTTAATTAATGACCTGATTTCTTTCCCTCTGCAGCTTGTTGAACCTGATTCATACAGCTCCTCCATGCAGGAGGGAGCAAATGTCTGTCTCAAAAGGGCCCTAGATAGGAAAGTAGGAAAAGTAATGAAATTTTCCCTTTGCCAGGAAGGCAGAGAAATTGCAAGACAACTAGTGACTGGGAAACCCATGGAGAATGCTGCAGACATCACCAGGCACCACTGCAAAATCTGATTTCCTAATGGTTGAGCAGCTTACAATTCCTACATTCAGCCAGCAATCATTAAGTCTGTTTTAGGTACTATCTTCCCAAGTACTTCTTCCAAAACCCCATTACTTAGAAGTTGCTTATGCCCCGAAAGTTGAAAATTTATTATCCTTTCCAACATGTGTGTTTGTTTTTTTCACTGAGGTAGAAGAAATTAGTCTTTGTTTAGTCTTTACTATGACAACTCATAGATCACTATAATTATTCAATTGATTTCTAAATTCTGCGGAGTTCTTGGTCTCAGTGATATCTCACAGTTATAAAAGGAGAACTAAGTTATAATGAGCAGCATGTGTCCTTAAATTTTTATATAACATTTCCCAGTAATTCAGAAGAAAGTACTTATTTCTCTTTCTGATATGTCCTTGAGAACAAAGTTAAGTAGATAAGCCACTGGTTTTAAGTGCTTTCAGCTGTTTCCTAGGGGAAATTAATACCTGCTGCTGCCAAATTTATCTGTTTGGTCATCTCATAGTGAAACTGTTCCATGTTGTGTTCAAGATGTCACTCTGGACTTCAAAAGCTGTGATGGTTACATGTACATTAGTCTTGTGCTATGCTGATACTCAAGCACATAACTAACATGCCACATGGTTCTGAATAGTCTTCTTTCCTTTTCCAATTTTCTATATAGAAGTATTGTGAATTTTAATATTTGCACAACTTTTTTTTTTTTTCTATTATTCATTTATCAGATATGAGCTGCTTACTTTATATTAGTTCTTTTGCCCATACACTAGAAATTATACTGACAGTATTTTCCCACAGCAGTTAATGAACTTTGAATTCTTCTAGGAGAATGAACATCAGTTCTGTTCCATGCAACAAGCTTAATGTAACTAAAAATTCAAATACTTCATCTATATTTACCTGCATGAAACTTTCCAGCACTCCATAAGGGTTCATTTTGTTAATTTATGTTGAAATTACATTTAGAAAATAAATCCTGTCAGCAAAAAAAAAAAAAAGCTGTAAAAGAGAATAATTTACTTGTTGTTTTGAAAGAACCCAGACATTTTGTTTTCTCCTGTGATCAATCTGCTGAGATTTTTAGTGTTGAGATTTCAATAATACAGAAATTATTTCCAATTATAAGATACCTAAAGGAAAAAATCTGATCTGAAAATAAAGGATATTCACTACTGATGTTACTTATTTTGCTTAGGTTTTGTTGGTGTTTCTGGTTGATTCATTTTTGTTCGTTTGTTGGTTAGGGTTTTTTAAAATAGACAAATAAATATGCCCAGAGTAAATACAGGTATAGACACTAAAATTTGGATCTTGGCAAAGGAATACTCTGAAAAAACACTTTGCACTTCTAATTCTGCTGCTTCTTTATATATTAAATAGCATCTAGCTGCAGAAATGCCTATTAAGTATTTCTTCCTATAGAAATCACAGAATCACAGAAAGTTAGGGGTTGGAAGGGACCTAGAAAATCATCTAGGATGTCCAGTTTGCTCAACTGGTCTCTAACCCAAGCCTGTACAACTGAGGAAAGAACTTCCTCCCTCCAGAATTCCTCTGTGGTCTTGGAGACCTGGGACTCCTGGTAGCTGGCCTTAGAAGTAAAGACCAAGGCAAAGATGGTATTCAGTAACTCAATCTTCTCTATGTCCTCAGTCACCAGGGTACCCACTTCATCCAGTAGAGGGCCCACATTGCCTTTAGGCTTCTTTTTGCCTCCAACATACTTGTAGAAGCTTTTCTTGTTATCCTTGACCTCCCTTGCTAGCTTGATTTCAAGGGAAGCTTTAGCTTTCTTTGTTGCACCCCTGCATCCTTTGACAACCTCCCTATATTCTTCCCAAGTGGCCTGTCCCTCCTTCCATGTTATATATATTTCCCTCTTCAGTTTAAGTTCTACCAGTAGCTCCCTGCACAAGCATGCAGGTCTCCTAACTCTCTTACTAAATTTCCTGCACTTTGGGATACACTGATCCTGAGCTTGGAGGAAATGGCATTTGAATATTAGCCAGCTTGCTTTGGCCCCCTTGGCCTCCAGGGCCCTGTCCCATGGAACTTTTCCAAGCAGTTCCCTGAGAAGGCCAAGGTTGGCCTTTCTGAAGTCCAGGGTAGCAATCCTGCTTGTGGCCCTGTGCCTACTGCCTGTAATTCTAAACAGTGAAATAGTGCTTCAAAAATTAAATAACTTAAAGATGTGCATTGTGCAACCTGTGATGTTGTCTCTGCAGTTACCAGAACATTCTTGGGCTTTGAAGTGCAGAAAATGTCTGTTTATTATATGCTTCCCAAATCAACTTTATATGTTTATTGATATGTGCTTAGTTCTGTAGGGATGCATAGAAATTGAAGCATATGAATAATGAATAAGTAGGATCAGATTCAGTCACTTCAGTGATCTGTTCTGTACCATGTCAATATTCACCTTCTGCATTTCTTCTCTACTAGTTGTTATTTGATTAATATGAGTTGAAACCTCCATTATGTTAGTTTATAATGACTGCTAAAATTTTTTTTATGGCCAAACGTGGAAAAAGTAGGAAGGAGCTCAATATCCTGCATCTAACCTAAAAAAAATAAATAAATTTTTACATAGTGGCCATTTTTATAATTGGAACTATTTGGTTTATGCAACTGTATTAATTTATTTTATGCATGCAATTATGCTAAGAAAGAATTCCTGGGAAAGTCTCAAGCTGTACTCAGCAGCATATGGGAATTGTATTCAGGAACAAAAAGATCAGGATTGAAAGTGGTAGGATTGAGTCCTCCTCATATAGCAGCCACTGAAGAAGGAGATGGACACTTGTGATCCCTCAACTTTAACCCCTGAGCATGCTGTACATGGGATGGAATCCCTCGTTGGTCAGTTTGGGGTCACCTCTCCTGGCTGCTTCTCCCCACAGATTCCACCTCTTAATGCACCCCAGCGTGGGGCACAAGATTGAGCAGTGACCTTGATCTGCACAGGAGCAAGTATGAACAAGAGTTTTCTTCACACCCCAATCCTTGGTAGTGGCTCTAAACATGGAGCATTATCACTGCTGGAAGCAGAGACTGTCTGGGAACATTTGCCATTAACTTCAGAAAGTGCCATTAGTTAGAAGAGACTGATCTGGAAAGTGAAATCACTGAACAGATCAGTTCTGTTCCAGCTCAAACCAGGACACTACCAAAGGGTGAAGGGAAAGAAGTCTGAACACTATGCTGTTAATGCATAAATTGCAGGAATAGTGCTAGAAATGTGACCGTTACTGAAAGCACCTGCTGTTTAAAACCAGAGTAGTTTCCATCTTGGTGCGGTAGGAACCAATATCCTGTTCTCTTCTCCACAGAAAAAATCACAGGTCAGGGAGGCTTGCTTTGCATTTCTTTTTTCAGTGCTAACCCTTCAGCCTCAACAGTGCAGGAGAACTACAGACGTTGAATCCACATAAAATTATCAGTACAAATGGATGTCCCTGGAGAAAGAGAACAGTTTGTTGCAAATCAGAGAATCTATGAACATGGTATTTGTTGAAGTCTCAACAGAATAGAATAGGAGTCACATTAAAATTCAAGAAAGTTGGTCAAACTAGAATCTTTAATAACATTTTCACATGATAAGAAATTAATTTACATCTCTGGATAGTATTAGTATAGTTCTAAATGTTACAGCATTGGAAGTGTTCATCTCTGAATTTGGTAAGAATATTGTGAGCAGCATTACCAGACAAAGATCATGTTTTTTATCCTATTTTTCTTTTGAAGGATACATCACAAAACTAACCCTAAAAAAAGGCAGTTATAGGACAGTTTCAGATGTTACAGAAATACAGCTGTTACATGCAGCTTAAACCCATATAAAAACAGAAAGCAATAATTGCAGTTCCTTTATAGATCCAAATCCATAAGGTAAAAAAACCTTGGAAAATATGTCACATATACACAAATTACCATAATCCTTCCAATGTTCAGGTATTTTCTCTTAACATCCTCATTGAGTTGTGGTCAGTGGAGCAGAGTCTGGCTGGAGGCCTGTGACTAGTGGAGTCCCCCAAGGGTCAGTGCTGGGTCCA
>JAOEGS010009048.1:0-14694 GCA_025447755.1 Corythornis vintsioides | reverse complement strand
TTGGCAGTTTCTCAGGCCAGGCTGGATGGGGCTCTGAGCAACCTGCTCTAGTGGGAGGTGTCCCTGCCATGGCAGGAGGTTGGAGATGGATCAGCTTTGGAGTCCCTCCCAACCCTGACAGTTCTGTGATTCTGTAAGCAAGGAATGGATCTTTCGGCTCAAAAGTAACATCAGTGTGAAATGTTTTTGCTGCTAGTGAGAAACAGTGCAAAGAGGGAAGTGATCCTGAATTTCAGTACTCAGCTGGAGGTTTTATGACTGCTGGCCTCTCTCTGCCCTTTCTCCATGTAGCTGTTCCCTTTCTTCAAGCAGAGGTGCTTGGGGTAGTTGCACATCATTTTCCCAGCCAGGTTCCATGGGACATGAAGCTGAAGCCAGCTCATGGCCTGGTTCCAGTCCAGGTTTCCTTGCAGTGACTCAGGAAATGAAAACAGGCTTTGATCATGTTGTCACATGCCAGCTGCACGTGTGTATGGATACACCAAGACATCTAGGATTACATTCTTGTCCATCTGCTGTGTTATTCAAACACACTGATTCACATCTACATCCACTCAAGCTTCTAAATGCAGTCAAGACCAACAAGCAAGCTGTGAATTACTGCTCTTGCCACCCTTCTTTGGGGTGCCAGTGAATAGACCTACTTGGGACCTATTCATGAAGCATGAGAAGGTGCATCCTTCTGTGTTTTCCACCAGAGGTTTCACACAGAAATGCTTTCCATGCTGTGGAAATCCACTGATGTCGCATCCAACACCAGCAGCAAAGCAGCAGTGGTGGGGAGGTACCTGGGGCTGCACAGAAACACTCCCAGGAGCAGAGGTCTGAGCACCAGGCAGCAGCCACCCTGCTCATTGCTTTGTTGACTTAGGAGGTTGCCAGAGGCTGCAGTGATAAGGAGGACAAAGTCCAGAGCTGTTCTCTCAGTACAAACACCTTTATCTCTGTTCCCCTGCAGCCTCCCTTCCAGGGGCTGCATAGTCCAAGGAGCAAGCTCTGCTGCAGTTAAAGTGTGACAGGGACAGTGTCAGCTTCAGCTTCTGAGGAACCTGCCTTCTTAGAGCAGGAACACTTGTTGTTTGCTAGAGAGGCTTCTGTTTTCTACCTTCTCTTAACTGTCTTAGTCTGGGTGCCCCTGCTCTGGCAGGGGGGTTGGACTAGATGATCTTCTAGGTCCCTTCAACCCCTGACACTCTGTGGTTCTTTCACAAGCCTCACATGGGTCTGAATTAGGGAAGCTTTTCCTTCCTTGGGGTGGGTTTTTTTTTTTTCTTGCTGTCAAAACTAAGGGCCAGTCTCCTCCCTTTGTGTTTGTCCAGCACCTGCACCATGTTGTCACCAATGGAAATGTCTGTCATGTGTTGATGTCCTTCCTGCACCTCAGTCATGGTCACTTTTGTCTCCCCTGTTGAGATCCTCACTTCTTTGTGGTGGGAATGAAGTGGGAAGTATTTGTGAGTCTCTTCTGTCAGGGGTTAAAGCTCTGTGCTGCTGCCATTTGAGACAAAGCAGAATAGTGCAGGGGAGCCTTGGCACAGTCTGATTTCATAGGACAGTTTCTGACAGCCTGGCTACTCCTGATTGCCACAGCAATCAATGCAGCAGCTCCTTTCAGCCCAAGGCTGGATGACAGAACAAGGGATGGCAGTTGGTCAGCTGAACCCTCACCTGAACCATTGCCCAAACACACAGTTCCACCTGCAAGAGCCTTCACCACTGACTGAGACACTCTAAGTTGAAACCTTTACTCTTCCAAGGGTGGTAAATCTGCCACTGATTGTCAGAGGATTTCACCCTGAACATGTTCTCCTGCTTGCAGCTGCACTACAGTCTCAGCTCAGCCCACTGGGGAATTGGGTCTGCCTTGCTCAAGCTCTCCTGTCTCCAAGCCTGGTTTTTGCCTTTTTATCTTCCCTTTCTCCCCAGATGCAGCCTGTCTCCAGATCCCTCTCAGTTTGAACTCCTTCCTAAGTCTTGCTCTCCTGCAGTGAGTTGTGCCTTGCCACCTGAGCATAGCCCCTGTCCCTGGATCATCTCAGCCACAGGGCCTGGGTCCTCTCTCCATGCCAGCTTCCCATTTTCTTCCTTCTGAGGTCACTTTTTAAGGGCGTTTTCACCTCCCTTTTGTTACCTGAACAATAAGTAACCCAGGTAGTTAGTTATAAACTCCAACGGAACAAGAGGCTGGTTGATAATTTATAGCAACATCTCAAATTTAAATGGAAAGTAAATATAAAGTTGTTAGCATTAAAGAAAACCCATTCCAGGGAGCTGGAGATGTAACATTCAGGGGACCTTCTCCCTCCTTCACTCTGCCTGACTTTTCTCTGTCTTTTCCCTTAGTTCTTTTCTTTCCCTTCCTCTTCCTCATTCTCTGTGTCTGCTTTTCTTGTCTTGTTCTCGTGCAAGAGAAGCCCCAGTTTCCTCGAGGTGGGTTCTGAAGTGCTGCTTTGGACCAGATCTTGCTTAAAGAGAGGTTCAGAGCTGTGAAGTGCTCAGCACCATCCCCTGGAGCCTGCTAGACAACCCTGACTGGTGTCAGTGCACAGCCTGGAGCCTGGCTAGGGAGCAGGGAAGGTAAGACCATCCTGGCAGGGTTCCTTGCTGGTGAACTTGGCCTGCTTTGCCTCATCTTGGTTTATATGTGGAAATGAAAGGGGTGTGGCAGCTTCATCTCCAGATTCCCCAGCTAGAGCCATTCTAAGACTCTGCTTACATGGGGAAATGACTGAGCCTTTATCATTATAGCTTTGTTTTCTTTTTTCCTCGTGGAAAACATGCTTTTATCCCTGCCCCCAGGGGAAATCTGGTGCTTATCTCAATTCCTCTCTTTCCTAATGGAATTTCACCCCTTGCCCTACAGGTGAATTGTCACTGTTCCTCTCTCCATGTGCTGTACCTGCAGGAATATGTGATGTCCCTTCCCCCGATGCAGCCTCTCTTGCTTTCTGCTCTGGGGAATATCTGGGAATTACTCCCCATGGCTCCATCTCCCTAATGAGTTATTTATTCTTTCTGATAGAAATAATTTGTTTTATGTGTGGAGCAATCTTATTATTCAGCCTGTAAATCTATAGGACATTAGTGAGCCAGAATAAGGGACAAAATGAAATGATGTTAATTCTTTCTCTAGAGAACTGAACTGCCTTTAACAGTTTTTTTTCCTCTTGTGGGTGGATCTTCTCTACATCATGTTTTTCTCAGCTTTGATTAGTGCTTTCCAAACTGTGGTTCCAACTTCAGTGCTCCTGTGAGGACTATACTTGGTGTCTTGCTGCTGTCATTTTTTGGTTTGTTTTTTTTTTTTCCCCTGTCCAGCTCTGGAAAGCCCAGCAATGGACACTTTCCTGGTTCTACTTTATAAGCAATAGCTGCAGTTACCACAGAGACTTTCTTGGGTCACTAATAGCTGCCCCAAGTCAATCAGTCTCTCTGGTAAAATGTGGTCTGCAGTATTAGACCAGGAATTGTTAACAATGCCCAAAGAGACTTCTGCCTGATGGCAGAACTGCCTCCATCTGGCTTCTGGATTTCACATCCTTGTGTAGATGCTGAAGTAGCTTTGCAAGCACTAACATTTTCCTGGGAATCCCTGGACCTGGAGGTTCTTGCCTGCCTTCCTTTTCAGCTAATCCTGGAAGCAATTTCAATTCAGATTCTCAGACCTACAATTGCTTTTTTTTTTTTTTTTTTTTTTTTTTTACTAGAAATGTGAAACATGTCAGTACAGATTTCCTCCTGTTTTCATTTTATCTTGGCTAACTTTGATTATATTCCTCCATAAGTAACTTCTTTTTTCTGCAACTGAGGCTGTCCTCACCAGAAGGGAGTTGCTCTGTTCTGTGACACAGGTTAAGGGAAGACTTGTGCTGGGGCTGGTGGTAAGCACAGGAAAACCTGAGAGCCAGCTCTGGAAAGGCAGGGAGGGTCAGAAAGCAGAATTCATGCTGAATTAAAGGGTGGCTGAAGGAATTGCCACCCTCTGTGTGTCTGTTCTTAAATCCCAGTGGATGTCCCTTCAGCCCAGACCCATCCATTCATTGCACACAACGGGACAAAGCCAAGTGCTCCTCTTCAACCTCCATGGCTTCTTTCACAGAGAGATACCTGATCAACCATCAGAAGTTAATGATCAAAAAGCTTATCAGGGTCTTTTCATCTATAAATTTATAAGACAAAAGAGAAATAATAAAGCCATTGGATAATTAGTAACTAGCCAGGGCCCGCCCGGTGCCACTGGGCTCAAACTACCCCAAGACCTGTACTCAGACTCAGGAAGGTGAGAAGGAGACAAGGATGAGGGGAAGAAAAAGAAGGAATTAGCCAAGACAACAGCAAAATGGGAGGAACAGCAGCAGAGATGAAAGTGAGAAGGGTAATAAATAAAAAGACTGGGAAACAGAGGGAAGAGAGGAGACTAAGATATGGTAGCAGTGGGGAAGAGATGAGGCAGACCTGCTGGGCCAAAAAGAAGACTGAATTACTGGGAATTCTCTCCCCACCCAGGTAAGAGCTGATCCAGTGAATTTTCCTTTGTTGGGTAATGCAGAGTCATCAACCCCCAGCCTGCCAGGGAGCTTTCTCCTGAGTACTGACAGCAAATGCAGCTCCTGTCATGCTGCTCTGGTAGCTCTGGCCTTTTGTGGTGGGATTTCATAGTTGCTTTTGGCTGCTGCATTTAATGTTCATTTCCCTTTGCCCGTGAGAAGGAGGGATCAGAGAGCCTGAGAAATTCCCTAGATGGATTTTAGCTCTAGGGAGGATTTGAAGTGCAGCATCTTTTTGTCTTCTCTCAGCTTGGTATTTCAAAATCCCCCCAAAGCAGATGGCTGAGAACTTGGTTCTGTTGTGACAGGTTGGCTGGACCTGAGCCTTGGCTTGAACAAAACCCTTGAGTCCCCTATGGGAACTGTATCCCAGCAGGAGTCCCAAATGGGAATCCTGCTGACTGGTTGTCCCAGTCTGCCCAAGGCTTACTGGTTCAGGGAATTGCTCTTGTCTTTTGCTCTCTGCTGGTACAGAGAGGCAGATTTGTGTGGCAGTGAGAGCAGTGGCTGTGGGTCAGGTGGTAGAAGCAGAGTGTTCTGCCCAGGATTTAACCTGGGAACGGATCTGCTGTGTGCTCTTTTTACCACAAAAATCCCCACTGGAGTCAGAAGAACTTTGCACTTGTGACAATGACAAGAACAGGTTGTTCTTTCTGGTTTGTCTTTGGCCGATTATAGCAAAAAAACAGTGAAATTAAAAAGATTAAATTTAATATTTAAATTAATAATATTTCCCTGCCTTAAATGGAGCAGGGAAACCTCACAACTTCACTTCTCTCTGCATCCTCAGGCAAAATACAGCGTTAAGTGTGACCAGATCTTTTTTTTTTTCTTTCCTGATGACTAAAATAGTGAATTCTATTAAATTTAAATCTGAAAATGTAACGTTCAGCCGAAGAGATGCCAGTTATCCAGGCCTTGGACTATTCTAAATCTTGATAAGTATGTGAGAAGGCTCCGTGGCTCCCTTCATGCATTTGAAGTGAGATGAAAGGAAAGTCTGAGCACTTCTGAAGAATTTAGGGATGTTTGCCACATCCTGGCGCGGATGGAGACTGCCTGTGCACGCCAGGGACACCGGGAAAGGCAAAGGCAAAGAGATTGAGAGGGAAGAGTGCAGGAAAGCAGCAAAGAGGAGCAGCAAATCTGTCCTTACTGTAAGAGTCTCTCCACCACAGCCTTCTGGTGAGCGGCCTCCTCGGGGCTCAAGTTTTCCAGCTCCTTCATGATGGGAGCGGTGAATTCTTCCCCGTCATCGGAGGTCTCCTCTTCCGACAGGCGGGGCTCCCCCATGCCGTTGGGGAGGATGGTGGGGATGTCGGGACAGGGCTCCCCCTTGTCAGCCTGGAGGGCACGCAGGGCTCGCTGGCTCTCGCTCTGCAGCGCGCAGGGCTCCGCTTCGCTCAGCGCCTTGATCAGGGTCTCCTTGCTCAGCCCTGACTCCAGCAGCGCTCCCAGCAGCTCCACTTGCAGGTGGCTCAGCTTCGACACCATGGTCCTGGAGGCTGCTGTCCCCTGCACTGCAGTTTCGGGCTAGCCCGCTGCCCACCTCCCTCCCCCACGGCCCCGGGGGAACCCGCCCGACTGGCCAGGGGGGCACGGGGCGGCCCCCGCCTTCACACACACCCCCCCCCCCCCCCAAAAAAAACCCCAAAATACAAAATTGAGCCACTTCAGACCCCCCACGACTGTCCTGAGCCAGTGCTGATAAAGGGACCCTTGGCTATCTGTTTACATTGGAGCAATGTAAATTCTCCAAGGTTCATATTTATCTGTGTGCTTAGCA
This sequence comes from Corythornis vintsioides, assembly GCA_025447755.1. NCBI lineage: Eukaryota > Metazoa > Chordata > Aves > Coraciiformes > Alcedinidae > Corythornis > Corythornis vintsioides. Next base: position 8,361 of record JAOEGS010009048.1, on the reverse strand, counting down.
AGTTACTGAACTTTGGACTTCAGCCCTGCAGCAGCAGTTCACAAAGTGCAGAGGGAGAGAAGGCAGGGGGAGGGGGAAAGGGAGGGAAGCAGAAGAGAGAAGGAGAGGAAAATGAAGGGATAGAAGGTCTGCAGCATGGGGAAGTGGGCTATGGAAGGAGAACTAGGAAAACAGAGATGAAGAAACCTGGTTCTGGCCCCGTTAGGTTGGGAGGAGGGAAGAGGTGATGGAGTGAGTGCCCACAGGGAAGGGACACATGTGGCTTTGAGCTCCTCAGGAGAAGGTGCTGTTGGAAGGTCACAGAGCCTGCTCAGAGCTCTGGCAGTGCTGAGTTCAGCCAGTCTCAGCCCCTGCCCAAGGCTTTGAGTTGAGAGCAAGCTGCACTAGCCTTTGTGCAGCAGCCCCAGCAGACAAGTGTGGCCACTGGGAATGTTCCTGGGATTCCCAGGGTGTTCTGCAGCTCCCACTGACTTCCATGGCAGAGCTTCAGTGTAAAATGACTTTTTCACTTCTGGCTTTGAAGCTTGCTGGGTATCTTGATATGCAAATGCTAGCACCTCCATTCTAACCCCACATGCTTATTGCTTAATTGCTGAGCAGGAGCAGTGAACTTCCATAGTCTGGGGGGTTACAGGGTTTGCCTCACTCAGCCTGGGATTTGAGCAGCCAGGGTGGTGGTTCCTGCTAAAAGTCCCAGTCCTATCATCACCTGCCCTGTTGCTTCCAAGGAGTGCTCTGGGCAGGCTTGTGGTCACCATTTATCTCCCTCCAGTCCCTCTTGATTCCAGCCCTGCTGTAAGGTTTCACTCCCACCTGTTGGGTGACTTCCTAAAACATGCTCCCTAGCTCAGCTAGAGCTGCTTAGTGCAGTTCTCAGGGAGGCCTTGGGACTAAATTGTCTTTTCTGGTCTGAAAATACGACTGAATCTGTCTGGCTAAATTAGAGAGTGACTTCATGTGCATGTGTGGACTTGATATATCAGCATCTGATGCTAAGAGCTCCTTGTGTGATCAACAGAAGGATTTCAAACTGTTGTCTTGATGGAGGCTTTTTAGGGGCAGCTACTTGTCTTTCTTTATACACTCCCATCAAACCTAATCTAAGAGGAGCCTCCCAGGACTGTCCCCAAACTGAGTAATGTCCCAAGACAATGCTGTGGAGTGACCTTGGCCCCCATTTTCCCTTGGTGAGCACCATTAGCCATGCTCTCCAGGCTGCTGTGACAACATGCCAAGTCAGCAGCTGAAGGACAGAGTTTCTGTGCAGATTGGACCCCCTCCTCCCCCCAGGCACAGCAAGCTGCAGAGGGGCTGCTGGGCTGCCCCTTTCACCCAGGGCTGTTGTTCACTATTGGCTTTTGTTTCAGATGGAGTCAGCACCTGGAGGACCAGGTCCCCTCACTGCAGCCAGCTCAGAGAGCTCAGATGGATACAGAGGACTGAAAAGAAGAAACCATCTGGAGTCCATGTAAAAAACATTTAATGTAAGAAATGTTCATGTGAACATGAATGTAAAAAGACTCCTTTAGTTTCTAAAGGTTTGGGGTTTTTTTTCCATACTCTTTATTAATTAAGAGTATTTAAAGAATGGTGGACTGCTGCTTTTTTTTTTTTTTTTTATCATTGTCCTATTCATTTCCATGGGTTTTTTTACTAGTTTTCCAAATTTCTCACCCCCAGGTAGACAAGCCAACAATACTGGCTGGTAACAGTCATTGCCAATTTATAATTACAGTATCCCACCATGACATAGTTTCTGCATCCTTACCATTCACAGCCTCTGCAAACAGAGACAGCAGGTTGTGGGCCTCCTGCAACATGTGATAGAGAAGATTCTGTTGTTAGGTGTTTCTGCTGCCTGCCTTTGATACTGTGATTCATGTTCTCCATCCTAGTTTAGGTAAAATAACTGTTGTTCTTGTTTAAAAGGTCATCCAGTCTGTGTCCTGTAAGTACATATACACCTGTAGGATGCTTGAGGGGAGATGGGGACACAGACCTTAAAGTTTAGACCAAGAACAATAATATTTGTCAAGGGAAACCATAAAGAGAAGAAAGCATAGCAACAAGTGATCTGTATTGTGTGGTTTCAAGGATTCCTTTTGCACCCAGAAGTTCTGCTGCTTCTTCTGGCTTTGAAGACCTCCAGCTGCAGAGGCTTTTAAAACAGTGAACTTTGAAGTCTATGAAACCAGAAATGAACACCTGTTTGTATGTTAGGACTCACTGAATGCTACAACTGGATGCCATGTGGAGAGTCCTTAGCTGACTATGGAAACCTTTCAAGGAGGTAAATACTTTATCCATTTAAATCACTTTCTCCTGAAGGGCTTTTTCCCTGGGTCTATTAGAATTGTCCATTTTAAACTGTAGGAGCCTGGACAATTAACAAAAAACTTGTACAGTCAATTTTACATTTCACTATAAGCTGCCAGACTGTGCTACTGAGTGCTTCAGCACTCCATGAAGTATTCCAGGTTTTCCAGTGCAGGAAAAGCAGCAAACTGCTCAGTGTCTTCACATGTTAGAAATTGCTAGTGGTCAGACTGAACACTTGGGAAACAGAAAGATGACTTACAGCAAATTAAACAGCACCCCTGTGTTACACCCTGGCACTGAGGACTGTGCTGTGGTATTTCTCAGAATATTACAGGTGCCATAATAGGCAGTTGTCAGGTGCTAAGAATAGCAGAGGCTGAGGTGGAAGCTGTGAAGATTAACCAGCTAGATTGTAGCTCTAGTAGAGGAAGAGCTGAATTGTGAAGTGCCATCATCTAGACAGCAGGCTCCTGGAACAGGATTGAACTCAGGGATTTTGCCTTCACAATGAAAGGAAAGCTCTTGGTTTTGCTATTGCAATTTCATCTCTTGCCAGTGCTTAGTATATGTTGATTTCCTTAATTGCTCCAATTTACTGGGCCATGACTTGATTCTTAAATCACCCTGACTAATGTGATCTTGGTAATTGTGAAAGGGAAAAAAACTTCTGAAGACACCAAGTCACACCTGCTGGGTTGGTTTTTTCTCATGTTTGCAGTACCTGGTTTTGTATTTTACCTGCAGAACTCCTTATTTTTCCTTAGATGTAACTAATATGGTGGTGAAGACCCCTCAAATTCAGGGCTGTATTGACAAGATGTAAGCAGCTTTACAACATTAAACTGGTCAGCTAAATAGCAGGTGTAGGAACAGAGTCCCATTAACAATCAGTTTGGGTGCAGAGGGGAAAATTATATCCATTTATAATCACAAGGTCTGCTTTCTACTTCAATGGGAAACTTAATAAAGATTCTTTAAACATGTCCAACTACTTTGCATTGTCCTACAGACACTTAACAAAAAGTGCAGAGAAGTTTTTATTTATGATATTTCTGAGAAGTTCGTATTTATGATTTTCTTCTTTCCCCCTGAAGTATCAACCAGTCTGGTAACTGTGACCATTGTCTCCTCAAACTGGGCTCAGGTCATTTTCCTGCAGAAGAGCAGAGGAGGCTGAGGGGAGGCTTTATTGCTCCACAGCTCCTGCCAGGAGGCTGCAGCCAGGCTGGGCTGGGCCTCTGCTCCCAATTCACTGATGATAGAACCAGGGGAAATGGCCTCAAGTTGTGTCAGGGGAGGTTTAGATTGGATATTAGGAAGAAATTCTTTACTGAGAGACTGGTGAGGCCCTGGAACAGGCTGCCCGGGGGGGTAGTGGAGTCACCATCCCTGGAGGGGTTTAAAACCCAGTAGATGTGGCACTGGAGGCTGTTCTAGTGGTTACAGACATGTTGGGATGAGGGTTGGACTTGATGATCCTGGAAATCCTTTCCAACCATTGTGACTCTATAAACATTACTTGCGATACAAGTAGGAGCAGAGAGCACCTGGATAATTCCCTGGATAAGCTGGGAAAATTGCCATTGGCAAAGGAAACAAAAATGATTCTTCTCATAATTCTTTACCTTTTTACTGGTCTCCTGCTGAGGTTGCTAATTGGCCTGAATGCCATTAACATCACCCCCTCCTTGAACTGGGAGAGCTACTCTGTTAGTGCTCAGCCTTAGTTCTGTGGTCAGGGACAAAAAAGCTACCCAAGTACCCAAACTGCTTCAGTGGGAGTGTAGTCCCAAATGGCACACAGGAGCATGAGTAAAAAAAAAAAGAGAGAATTGTAATTTTATGTGTTGTTTTTGCAGGGCTGGATTCCAGCTATTTGTGCAATATCTCAGTGGGAAATTACTCATTTGAATACGTGGTTTAAACGTTCCAAATAAATACCCATTTGTGTTTTAATTTAGTAGTCTTTGTTATAAATATCTTATAAAAACTGTGATTTTTGACAGAGAAGGAAGCTGGTGTTTTCAGTGGTTCCTCCTCCTGTACTTTCAGCAGCAGAAAGGAGAACAACCTGAACTTTCAGCCCCAGCAAGGGGCCAAGGCCACCTTTTGCCACTGGAAACTCCCCAAGTTTCTCCTCACCACCGTTGCCAGGACTCAGCTGCGTTCAGCAGAATGATGGTTGATCTCCAGAGACACCTCCTGAGCTTTGGGAGTGTCAGTGAAACCCAGGCTGGAGTGGAGCCAGGACACCCCAGGGCACAGCTGCCTGCTGTCCCGCTGCCGGGCACCCATCTGTTCCCCTTCCCTCCTGCTCCTGCCAGCAGGGCGAGGGTGAGGTGGGGGAGCAGGAGCAGCTCTGCAGCTCAGCGAGTGAAGGCGGTTCCCACTAGGTGGTAGTGAAGAGACCTGTGCCACGTTCTGGTCAGTGAGTGTTTTGATTGTTTCTATGGAGGGGAATCCCACAAGGATCACAGAGCAGAACAGCCTAGAATAGCTATCCTCTCAAAACTAACTCCTGGGTTATTTTCTTTTAATGCCTTCCCTTTCTGGTCATTTCCATGCTGTTTGTTCCTCCCAAAAGCAAGCATGTTGACAACTCTTACCTGTCATGTCCTTTCCTGCAAGGTGAAATGTCTCCATGCATCTCCTCTGCTTCTCTTTCCCCCTCCATTGCAGCACAATCCAGACAGGGTTAGCTAAATGTCACCTGATGACATTCAAGCAATGGAGAGGTGAGGGCTCTTTGGAGCCAGTATTCTCTGTAGCTGTTTTTTCTCCTCTTCAAAACATAAAAAGGAAACAAACAAACAATCCCCACCTTATTTTTGGTTGCTGCTAAGTTTTGAAATCCCTTGACAGGTCTAAATAATACTTCAGCCTACATCAAAGGTTCCAGACAGAGCAGGTATTCTGCAAGGACTGTGCAATGTCAGAGTCAACTGTTGCTGAAATTCAGAATAAAGCTCTTGTAGGTCCAAGACTCTACAAAGGATGTGCTGGGAAAATTACCTGGGGAAAGCAAGCAGTGCTCCAGTTTGCCCTAAGAGCAGATACTGGGTCTGCAAGGAGTGAATTGATCCCACCACCATCCTGTCATGCCAGAGCAAGCTGGCACCATCGTTTAGTAGCCTAGTCACAAAGCCTGAGATGCTGAAAAAATGATACTTTAATTGCTCATCAACTATAAATCATTTGTGCCAAATTAATGTGCTGGAAATTCTGCAAGACTGGGAAATTGGAAGCTATTTCAGGAAGGACACAAAGCAGGGATATTGTTTCATAGATACCAGTATCAGTTTTATGTCCTATTCTCAGGGAACAAAAGGAAGGCTCTTTAGTACCAAGACAAGCCTGAAGCACTGATTTATCTTTCCCTGCATTGCTCCAAAATGAGGGAGAGTTTGGGTTTGGGTTTTTTTTCCTCTTTACATTTCCTCTATCATAATCAGTGCAAAGGGGAGCCTAAAAACAAGAGGCTGCAATTACACCAGAGCTGAGTGAGAATTCAAAATGACGTGTCCATTTTTCCACTGTTCCTGTAGCCTTCTCTGCTGTGCTGAGGGAGAAGAAAGGCAGGGAGCCTCTCCCCTGAGTCCTGCCAGGTCCTGAGCAGGGGCTGTGTGCACGTGGGAACACCAGGATTTCCATGACAGCTGCTGGACAAGGCTGTGTATCACCCAGCTGAAGATGCTGAGCACCCCATACTCCTCCCTCCTTGCATCACATCCACCAAAGCTTTCCACATCTCCTGAGGTGCTGATCACTAGCTAAAGGGAAGGTGGCAAGAGGATGGGGCCAGAATCTTTTCAGAGGTGCCCAGTGGCATGGCAAGGGGCAGTGGTGCAAACTAGAGAGCAGGAATTTACATCTGAACATGGGGAAAAAACCTCCTGTGAGGATGCCAGAGCCCTCAGGCTGCCAGGAAAGGTCCTGGAGTCTCCTCAGGAGATACTCCGAACTTTCCTGGACAATGTGGTCCTGCTCTGGGTGACCCTGCTGGAGCAGGGGGATGGGATGAGATGAGATGATCTCCAGAGGTCCCTTACAACTCACTCCATGCTGCAGTTCTGTGAGATGGACACATGCTGTGTACAGGGTAAAAGCTGGAACGCAAAGAGCTACTTGGTCAAAGAGAGGAGAAAGTTTGTTCAGTTATCCCTGCCTGAGCTGAATGAGAACTGTTAGCACCACCCTCTGATCCTTCCAGTACACCTAGCTGCCATGACTGACCCCAGCAGGCCAGGCACTTGTGCTCCTTGGGGTATTTCCACCTCCAGTGCTGATCAATCCAATTTCCAAGCAGATTTAAGTAAGCAGGCAGGGTGCTGATTATAGCAGGAGCTGGAAGGTCATTCCTGTCCACGAGGCCAAAGGGCTGTGAAAAGCAGAGAGGATTTGGATGCCGAGGTGTGACAACCACCCCCATCCCTCCTTCTCAAGGCACAAAGGGGGAGAACCTCCCAAGCCCACCCCCCTCAGGGCAGCAGCACCCAGGTGCTCCCTCCTCCCAAGCCACAGGAGCTGAGCTGCTGCAGAATCTTCCTGCTGAGGGCCCCAGGACTTCAGGTGGCTGGAAGGGGGTGCAGGTTCCTCTTCACTCTGAGAAGCCTGAGGTGGCAGAGCTGGGGAGCCACTCAGGGCTACACTGGCACCCAGCAATGGAGCCGAAGGGGAACCAGCCCACAGCTCATTTGAATGCTGTGTCATCACTACACATCAGCCTCAGCTTTTTTCCATTGAACAGAATAAACAAGATAGACCAAATGGAAATCATTTATCACTAATAGAAATAAACCAGAGTGGGCTCCAAAGGCCACTTGAGAGGCATCTGGCATCTCTAGACATCCCAGAGTCCCATTAATTTTGTTACTATTTCAACAAAATTATGTTAAGGCACAGAATTTCTCCAGACTTTATTTAAAAAAAAGCCACAAATACCTGTTTTTACCAGACCTGGGCACTGTTCTATTTATACCCAATAGTGACATCACTTCCAGCTGTGGGTTAAAGCTGCCTCTTCTCCCTCCCACACTGAAAGGAGCAATGAGGCAGCAGAGGAACTGGAGCAATGACTCCCAGAGCCCCCTCACACAAACGGCTGCGGGAGGAGGAACAGGAGGCAGGGTTCCTCCAGGAGCAGACTGAGAAGCCACAGCTCTGCTGGTGGCTGAAACACCATCAAGAGCCGAAGGTTTGGCAGCAGCTCTGAAGAAAGCAGCGAGGAAAGGAGACCGGTACTAACAGCTGCCGCTCTGGGACTGCCCCAGCTGCAGCACAGGGCTGGCGATACGAACACAGCGTTTCTAGCCGGGCAGGGGTATCCTCAGTGCTGTTTTCCTTCCTTAAAATAACATTGTGCTGAGCATTTATCTTTGCTTCGCTTGAAAGGTAACAGAGATGGAGCATTCTTCAGCACAGCCTGTGAGCTGAAACACTCCCCTGGAGGACTCCTCTCACCTGAACTTTGTATTTACCTCCTAACTCTCCTTCAGAGGCCGAACCCACAGCCCGGGCAGTTCCCCGCCCCCGATGGCGGGATAGCGGCGGGAAGGGCGGCCGGACCACCGGGCTGAGCCCCTGAGGCAGCAGCCGAACAAGCCCCGCTCGCCCTCCCGAGGCTCCTCCCCGGCCCGGGCAGCCTCTGCCCCCGCCTGGCTTCTTCCGCCCGGGCCGTGCCCGTGTGTACCCCACCGAGCCGCCTCCCTCCCGGCCCCGCGGGCGGCAGCCAGCCGAGCCGCGCCCGCCCACGCTGCTGCCCGGCTCCCGGGGGCGGCCGGCTCCTGAGAATCCACCCCGGCTCCGCACGGGGCTCCCTGCGCGGCGGCGCCAGGCGCGGCCGGGCCCGACAAACAGCGTCTGGTCGTCGCCGCCTCCTCCTCTTCCCTGGCCCGCGGCGCCTGCGCGCGGCCGGCGGCGGCGGCACGTGAGGCTGTTGTGGGCACGTGACCTCGCGCGCCGCCCGGCCCCGCCCCCCGCCGTGCTCGAGCGCGGGGACGCGGCGCGGCCTGTCCCGGGCGCCCCGTACCCGCCGCCGCCCCC
>JAOEGS010009047.1:8626-28994 GCA_025447755.1 Corythornis vintsioides | reverse complement strand
ATCCTGCTTGGGCAGGGGGGTTGGACTAGATGATCTTCTAGGTCCCTTCCAACCCCTAATATCTATGAATCTATGAACATGGTCCTCTGTGACAGAGGAGAACATCCAGGAGACACCCTTCTGTGAGCTTCGATAGTTTACTTAATTCCAGGCATTTAAAGAATGCATTTAAATTCTTCTGTTTCTAGAAAGGATTAATAGAAAATACTAAGTTTTGTAATCAAATAATTGTTAGCAGTAAGGTTGCTAGAAACAAGCCTCTGATGGTTGAAAGTGATTTTATATTTATCATTTGTCTGTATCTTGGAAGGAGAAGTTAACTGCAGAGATGCAAGAAGTTCTGTGTGACTAGTGATGGATCCTGCACACTACCTTTTCTGAGTACGATATTGACTTTTGCGTGTTTCTTCCCAAATATTGCTTAGTGAATTCCTTTACATACCCCCTTCTAACCTAGTTATGAATGACCATCAGTATCTCACTGGAGATTTTCTTCCCCATGGAGCTTGCTAGTTCTGTTTCTGACTAAAACAATGCTGTTTCCCAGATGAATGAAAGTTTCCATCTCTTCAAATTAAATATGTAGATCTAAGCATCATTGTAGTCTGCTCTTCAGACTGAACTAGCACAGCTGATACGTGATGGTGAACATTAAATGAGAAGGAAACACACTGTAATTGGACAGTGCAGTGGGTAGAATGACATGGGTTTAAGTCATCCAGCAAAACTTCAGCCTCTCTGAAGACATCTCCAGGATTGGTTGCTCAGAGATACAAATTAGGATCCAAACTAGGATAGGCAGGAATTCCCTTCTGCTACTGCCTGATTCCTACAAAGCCCAACACAAGGAGAAGGACAGAATAACATAAACTTAATAACACAGCATTCCCATACTGGACTAGAGCAAAGGTTCATCTAGACTGATAAACATGTTTTCAGCACAATTGTCCTGGATGGTTTAGCAAGGAGGAAAAAATCATGCAGTTCCATGGCTCAATGCAGTACCTCACTCAGCAGAAAAAGTGAGGCTCTTCTCCCGCTCCCTTTTCCCTTTTCTCTATGTCTTTATTCTGCTTCTGGCTGTGCATTCCTGTCCTTTATCCTGCACTTATGAAGGTGTTTGTCAGGTCTTCCATGAGCCAATGTAACCTGTTCAGAGTTTTCTAAATTGAGTCTCAGGGGCACCTGATCTCATTCAAGAGATTGAGAAGATTAAACCAATGAGAGCAAAGGGAAGAGAGAAATAGAAAAGGAGGCAGAGAGAATGAGACTGCCCTTCTGCCTTGAGAATCATCAAGCTGTTATATTTATTTGACTGCACATGGAACGGAAACAAAATTGAAGTGTTGATCTATTTCAAAATCAAAACTTCTATTTCAAAAGCTTGTTGAGACTGCCCTGCTTCTGGTTCTGTAGACTAGTGAGCTAGATGTACAAGGAATCATACTAGTTCCACTGAGATCCTCACATGCTTGACATTAAGCATGCACCTACATTGTCACATTTGGGCTCATTTTTTTTCAGAAGGAAGACCTTAATCAAAGTGTGGGAATACACAATGCTGATACCATACAGCCAGACTGGCTCTGAAGCATTGCTCCTTCCAGTTCACAGCTTTCAGACACATTTGCTTTCATCAGCTATTGAATGAACTGCCCCAAAATTTCAGCAGATAATTTGAAATCAAGGCAATCCAAGAAACTTATAAGTACATGTGGATATACAGTAGAAGAAATGTACTATAAATTTTTCTTGGACTTGAATATATGCCTGAAGCCAAGTGAAATTGCCAAGAGTCTATAATTATATTTTATACTTTTCAAGAATTACATGATAAATGCAAATTTATCAGAAATGGAGATTCTTGATATTTTGAACCTTGAACCTTCTTATAGTTAAAAAAGAAAAATCAACTAACTATTGCTTTTCAATTCTGAAAGGATTTTTAATATAATTCTCCCTCTAAACTAAAACCAACAAAACAATTTAAAAGCTTTATATTAATTTTGTAAGGAATCTGTATTCTTTCTATTTACTGGTAGCTTTGCAGAGCACCAGTCTACCTAAAGACAACATGGATGCAAAACTACAGATGATAATTTGAAACAGATCTTTTAAAAACACATCTTAACAATATTATCTTTCTGCCTCAACTAACACCTCCAGTCAACTTTAAAAGATGCTACATCTCTTTCTCCATTGCTCTGCTGTTGCTTTTGAGGTTCTTTGTGTTGCCAACAAGATTCTGCCAAATACCACAGTATGCCAGAATAAATGTACAGAAATTAAAAAATAATTTGTTCTCCACTGTTTTATATTTTGTATTGTAAAATACAGCTCTGCAGGCCACCTGAAGAGTGACCCAGTGAGAATTCTCCACTCACATCAGGATGGTAGGTTTAGCACCTACTCTTGACAGTGACAGTGCTCTGCAAAACAGTGGTGAGGTAGGTTATTTACATGTTCTTGTACAAGTGATCATAAACAAGTGTATGCTCAGGCAAACTGACAATGGACTACTAACAAAGGGCCAGATGCTCTTATCCTCTTACAAGGGTGAAGAGCGACAAAATGAGTAAATATTTATATTATCATAGTGACATGTAACTGGAGCTCAGTTGTGGAGGAAACAGTGATTTACCAGCATGTTCCTCCTCCCTTGGGAACCCACGTAAACCAAGCAAAGGTTCAGCAGTGAGAAAAAAAATTCTGTCAGAAGGATGAAGACAGATGAAAGAGATACAGGTTTTCAGGATGTGCTTTTCTCTGGGGTCAGAAGATGATTAACAAAGAGCAATGTTTTCCTGGGCAAAAGTTGCCACAGATGAATATGGAAGGTCTGCCTCAGCATGCAAGAGAACTGTATGTGCATCATGGCACATAGCTTCAGCCCAAGCACCTCAAAAATCTTCTCTCCTAGACCCCTGGGTTAAAGCTCTGCATTCAGGACAACTCCCTTCAAGATGACTCCAGACAGACCATCCTTAGCTATTGCATCACACTAGCTGCTCATGCGATAACTCCACAATGGACAGCTTTCCTCCAAAGGGCTTCTGGCAGGCTACAGTGTATCGATCATTTCTCATCTACTGCTTGTCCACCCATCTCTCACAATTGCTTAGACAATGATCATCAGTTCTCATACCCTGAGCACCTGAACAAGGCTTTCAAGCCTCAAAGGCTTGGATCCTTTTGTCTTCCCTACTGAAAGATCATAGAAAGTCAATTTCGTAAAAGAACATACAATAAAACATTTTGTATTGCAGACATACTTTTGATCCTAATGAACACTCACCTTTGAGAGTCCATGGACTGTGATTGAAAGCTATGTCTATGTTGTGCTTGTTCTCAGTCCTAGTGCCTTAATATGTCCAAAACTAATTTAGATGAATGTTAAGATTGCTTCCAGACAATAGAGAGCAATCGAACCACACTCACTGAAAGAAGAACAAAGATGCTTTTTGGATTACAAGTTGTCATATTTTTGGTCCATCTCTGGAGGAGGCAAAGGCAAAAAAGAAGTGTGGTATCTGATACTCATCCTGTCTTTTGTGGGTAACAGTTTGAGACACCACCTTGAGACACAGAGAAAGAGCACATCATGTGTCAGGGGAATGTTGGGAAAAGCATACTCATAGTTAACAAACCAGGAGCATGTCTGAAATACAGTCATATGTGATGACACATGCTCTTGGGCATTTCTTACACTATTGTGTAAATACCAGTGGCAATCATGGGGGAAAACTGGGGGTGATGACAGGAATAGCAAAGGAAAGCAAACACTCAAAATGTGATGCTGTATCTAATGAAGGATTTCCCCATATACACTTAAAATGCTTAGTAAGGATTTCAGTTGACTAGTTTTGCTCTACAGCTGTAGAAGTTACACTGTGATGTGAAAAATATTCTCCATCATACCCAGCTCACTGTGGAGCACTTAAAGTACAGACCCAGGTGTGAACTCACTCAGAGAGGTAAATACAAAGCCGCATTATCTAATAAGATTTAATGATTATTTGAATCTCTTTTTCCATCCCTGTGGATCATTGATTTAACCTTCCTTGTTTTGTTCTCAGGATATTGCTAAAATGAGGAACCATGTTCTGAAACTAATCAGGATCATTTTTGTATAACCCTGTAAGAGTGGTTTAACTTCTGCTTTCCCTCTTTAATAGAAGAATGTTAACAGAACCAACACCTTTGTTAGAAACTACAAAATGTTTGCAAAATGTTCAGATTGCATGGCTGTAGGGAATAAACACATAAGGTATTCTGTGCATAGCCTGGGGTTCAACCATTATTTTATCTCAGAGGAAAACAAAAGCAGACCTTTTAAAGCCATCACTAAGGAGATTTCTATTTAAAGAATATGCAATAACTCATATTGAGACAAGATTTTAATCTCAGCAAAGCTTTGGATAATCTGCTGGCACCTGTGTTTGTGGCTCTTCCACCCCATTGCACTGCTTAGACTGAGGGCCAAAGGTCAGATCCTGACAGTTTGTCTGTGGCAGTGGTCCTGCTTATATGAGTGAGGCAAAGGTTTTTCAGGATCCAACCCTGAAAATGTCACCTATGAAGAAATTTCACCAACGACATTGTCTTTTATATTCTTTTGGAGCTTCTTATCATTTTTACCAAGTACTGCACTAATCAACATTATTTATTGCCGTATGTATCATACTCATACTCTGTGCTGACTTGCTTGAGGAAAAGGTATGAATTATAAACAACTCTGTCCAAGGGAAACAGGTAAGAGGTATTATCTAGGATGATTTTTAAAAGAACCGGGAAATATTTTTCAAATGCAGATCTAATCTACTGGACACATAGGTCTCTGTGTGTTCTGGAGTGATTTTCATAGTGCTTTCATGATTTGAGCAAGCTATGTAGATACCATTATGGATATTGCTGTTGAGGCCTCTATACCTGACTAGGATACGAACTCTAGTTAACAAATGTGACATTCATATGAGTTCAGTCTCTGCAGCTGAAGGAAATAGAAAGGTAAAAAAAGAGCAAACTAAAAAAAACAACAAAAAAACCCCAACAAAAAACTCACAAACAAAACAAAACAATAAAAGAGAACCAAACAGTTTTATGCACAATCATTTGAGTATGCAATCAATGGTGCTGTAAAAGGAGATCGTGGACTAGGCAGAGGAAAGAAAAAAATCTACCTCTGATGTATCTTACATCAGTTTCATACCCTTAAATATGAGCATTATTCATTTGAATGTGTTAAAAATAACATCAGATTTCTCTCCTTCTTTGATTCTGTGATTCATGCTTCCCATTTTGAAGTCTACACCCTGTGAAGAGGAGTGCATTATCAAGGAAAGGAAAGAGGCTTGCCAGGGACAGAAGGTAATTTCCCGTAGCAGGTGTGTACAGCAGGTGGTACACAGTGTACCTGCGACGAAAAGGTAGATTTAGGCTAAGATTTTATTTAATATGGAAAACATTGCATCCTGAGCCACTACTGGGGATGTGCCAAAAATCGTGTCTGCAGCATGATTTATTACGTGAAAATACCACCGAACTAATCAGTGGAGTTACTAATTAATACAAATCTGCATTTTTGCATAAGCAATTAGTGCAAAGAGAGTGCAATGAAAGAGGAAGTTTGACTCATTTAATCTCAGTGTCTATTCAAGCGGAAAGACCCACTAGGGCAAGGCACTAGGATCTACATTTGGATTTTTTTTTCTTTTGATTAGTTAAAGGAACTAAAAGGTCAAATTATCAATATTTAATTCAAATGGAAATGCATTTGTTCAAGAGGAAAGAAAACACTTTATTTAAACAAAGTGGGGCTCTGGGGGTAAATGCCTGGATCAAAAATAATTAGATTTTGCAGTTATAACAGCATCTAAATCCCGTCTGATAAGAATCCTTTTTCCTAATAACAGGGGTGGTTTGACACCAATAGCAAAGCCTGCTGACGTTATTTAAACTCTAGCTCGGGCAGTAGCTGCCCTACCACCACAATTTAGACATTTGCTTTAATGGTACATACTTCTCTGATTTATTTTTTTTTTTAATCAACCTGAATTATATTTTAAATCTATTGTGATTTCATAATTGTGTGCACTTGACTAAAACAGTAATTTAAAAAGCTGATAATTGCCTTGGTGGTGATGTATTTTCCATTAACTAAATAGAAGTTTACATTTATTGAATTAAAACAACAGCATTTATCTAACGGGGAAAGGCTCAATAAAATTAATACACTCGGTCTTAAGGGGAAAAAAAAAAAGAGTAGAAAAGGCACCTTAATCATTCTCTACTAATTTCGAGCCCAGCTGTGCACGTATCCTAGAGAGACGCTGCGAAGTGCGATACAGACGCACCCCAGCACCAAACCGGTGCCAGAGAAGTATTTTACAGCGTTGTTCTCTCCCGGTGATTCCCGAGCGGAGACAGAACCGATGGTTGCTCGCAGTGCTCCATGAAGCGGGCGATGGAGCTGCTCTGTTCTCTCCTCCCGACCTCTCCTTTTAGGAGGAGCAAGCATGACTGGTCCAGGTGGCCAAACTCCAACTGGCCTTTACCGACCCTGGCTCCCCGCGCCGGCAGCGGCGGCCAGCCCGGTCCCTCGGTGCGGTGGGACGGAGGGCCCTTGACGCGCCAGGCCTATGGGAGGAGCGAGTAGTGATACTTTCCCTTGTTTTGTTTTTCTTTCTTTTTTTTTTTTTTTTTCCTTTGGTTGTATTTATGATGCTGTTGTTGTTTGTTTTCTTTAATCCTTAAAAACTCCTCAAGCCTTGTGTGGGTGTCCCGCTGCTAGAGAGGGAAGGAACGGGAAACGTGACAGCAAAAGGAGACAGGCCGGGCAGTAAATCACTCGCTAAATTATAAGCGCGGCTTCCTCTCTCCAATAGCTTTAAGCTATGTGGGAAGGCATCCTTTTCCCGCACTCTCGCAGGTGCAATATGAATCAATTATCTTAATTAAGATAATGCCGCAAACCCAAGAGATTTCCTCGGGAGCGGATTTCGCGCTCCGGACAACTGTAAGACGTTTCCACAACGCTACTCCCTCCGCAACAAGCCCCCTCTCGACTGGCCGGGCCAGGGCTCAGCACCGGCGGCGCCCCGCGGAGGTACTGCGCTCCTCATCACCGTCCGCCGCACCGGGCCCCAGCCGGCTCCGGAACTTCCCCTCGTGCCAGAGCCGGGAGGCAGCAGATGAGGCGGGAAGCCGCGGGGCGGGGGACGGCCGGGGCTGGACGGAGCTTTGTTGGGACGCGTGCGGTTCGCGTGCCGCGCCGCAGGGGGGGGTGGAGCGGGGGGGGAGACGGGGGGACAAAGAAAGAGAGGAAAGGCTGGGAAGAAGGGAGAAGGGAAAATTTTTTTTTTTAAAAAAGGTAAACCATTAATAAAAAAGGGAAATCTAAAAGGAAAAAATAAGGAAATAGGAAAATTAAAGCAATAAAAAAAAAAGAAAACGAGAAAAAAAAAAAGAAAACAAGAAAGTAATGGGGGGGGGGAAATAGAAAGGAAAAAAGGTGGAAAAAAAAGGAAAGGATTCAGAAGGAAAAATAAGCAGAAGTCGAATTAGAAGCCAGATGGAGAAGGAGGAGTCTGTAGGTCAGGGAGAAAAAAAAAAAAAAAAAAAAAAAGACACGCTTAGGGGAATAAAATCAAACGGCTGGGGGAAGAGGAGAGGCAAGGAAGGTGGGAACCTGGACCCACGGAAGCAGGATACGGCCCAAGCGGGGAAGGCAGAGCCGGCTTGACTGGGAGATGGGAAGGAAAAGCAGAGAGGAAAGGACAAAGCCGGCGCCGTCAGAGAGCCACACCGCAATAGGAGCGCAGCGCCCGGCCTCGACGGGCTGCACCAAGGAGTGCCTCGTACCTGCCCGGCAGGCTACTCCCACGGTCACGCGTGTCCCCTCACCCAGCACCGCCTGGGGCGGGACCAAAACCCTGCCGGGCACGGCGGGCTTTAAGCTCCTCTGTCCGACTTCTTGCCTCTGTATTTGTCTATCTACTTATCCATCGACAATTCCTTGACTTTATTTTGGTTGAGAAAGCTGACCGTTGAACACAGTCAGAGACTCGAGCATTCCAAAGCTTTCACTTCTCCCCGGGATTCAGCTTTCTGACGGTGCCTTCCTCCTGGTGTTTTTCCCCAGTGCCCCACGGGTGTATTCTCATCTGCTCACATCCAAACGCGAGTGACATTTTCCAGCAGCCGAGATAGGGCTTGCCCAGCTCCATCCCATCCTTCTCCCGCACCCTGAAACCTCACAGCTTCCAAAAATGCCTTTGCTTCAGCAGCTCCCCGTTAACGGGGTCGCGCTCCCGACGGGGCCTCCGGCCCGGCGGGACACCCTGCCCAGGCGCCCGGGCCACGGGTATCCTCCCGGACCCTGCCTCGGGAGCACCTCTGTGGGCACGGGCTGCCGATTAGGTGGGCAAGTAACAGCGCTGCCGTCCCGGCCGAGCCCTTGGGAATGGCCGCATCCCCTGTGACTGGAGCGACCCCCGCTCGTCCGACCCGACAGCACACACGCGCCACCGCCCCTCACTTCACACAGGGAACCGGCTAGCTTGGACATAACAAAACGCTGCCGGTTATCCTCCGTATTTGATTACCAAGAAGGAGAGCATCCCCCAGAGTCCACTCTCGCTGCCTCGTCAGCCCCTGGGCTATGTAGGTCACGAACAGGAGAGTAACTTCAAAATAATGCGACCTGGAAAAATATCTTTCGAATGTGCCTCCGCAGGACGGAATTACTGGTTTCGTATTTAAAGCCGCATGGGGAGAAACCTACTGATTAAATCTCCGGATAACGCTTGCCGGTAGCAAAGCTCCCCGCGCTACCATGCAAGGGGCATATCTCTCCCGTTAAAGCGCACCTCTAAAATTTGGCATATGAACTCCGTTGAGGCGTTTAAAGACTTAAAAGACATCGTTCAGGGCCTTTCTTTCAAACTCCTCTCTTCAACCGGCGGTACTGACATCAAAAAGCCGGGGAGAGTGAAACATCTTTTGCTCCAGAGGGCTGGACAGACCGAGGGGGCACAGCAGCCCCGGGTCGCCGTTTTCTCCATCACTCGAGAAAGTCACGGTGGGGGTGTGTGCTTGTGGCAGGGGGAGAGCGGGAAGGAAGGGGACAGAGAGACTCCAGCGGGCAGAGGAGCCCATGAGAAGCTGTTAAGGGGGGTGGTGGGGCGGCGGGAACCCACGGAGACCGCACCTCGGAACAATGGGAACAATGCCGCTCCGCGGGTCGGGGCAGGGGAGCCCCGGCGACGGCGGTGCGGAGAAGGTGCGGTGAGGAGCGGTAACTTCGCATCTCGCCCGCTCTGCCGCCGCCGGGGGGCCGCCCGGTGACAGATGGCGGCGCCCGGCGGGCCACAAAGGGCGTGGCAGCTCAACGGGAGGGCGCGCGGCCGCATACAAATAAGGGGTGTCACGTGGAGGGGAAGCGCCGCCGCGCTTGACGTGGGCGGCCATATGGCGCGTGCCGGCGGGCGGGGCGGGGCGCAGGCGCGCTGGGCGGTGTCGGTCGCCGCGGTAGCCAGGTCCCGGCGCCTGCCCCCCCGCCGTGCGTCCTCGGTCCCGCTATATAACGGGGGAACCCGGCGCTGCGCAACCTCGGGAAAAAAAAAAAGCCGCGCGGCGCCGTCGCACGGAGAGCTGCGCCGGGGTTATGAGACCGTCAGTGCGCAGAAGAGGCTGAGCAACGGAGGTAACGGGAAACCGGGTTTCACCCCCGCGGGAAAGGGCGCAGCGGCGGCGGCTAAGAGGACCTGCGGGAAGAGGCGGGCGGGACCTGCCGCTGCCAGAGCGGCTTCGGTTTATGTTGCTTACGGTCGTGGGAACCGGCGGTCGTTCCTCCCGGTGTGTGTTCAGGCAGCTGTGTGAGTGCACACCTGTGTCCATCCATACACGCGCACGCATATATATGTAAATGTTCATGTGCGTCCATACACACATAAAATATGTATATGTGCACAGGTATAAACCTATGCACCTCCTAACTTCCAGCTCCCTCTCCTCCGCGGAGGGCGGCCGCCACGGTCCCAACGCGGGCTGTGCCCCATCGAGCGGGTGGCATTGTTCCTCCCCGATGTGCCCGGTGCGACCGGGGAATGGTAGCAACCGCTCAAGAAAGGTCCCCGCGGAGAGTGCGGGGACGATGCCCGTCTACAGTGGAAGGGATGGCGGAGACAGAAAGCTCGGGCCGGCCCCGCACCTGTTACCGCGGGCGGGAGCACACAGCAACAGTCCTGGCGACGGAGAGAGCAGGTGCCCGGCGCCCGTCGGGGCGGTGCAGGAACAGTGCTCAAGGATGCGATGGGGAGACGCGGAGAGCGACGGGGACAGGCGTCATGGGCAGCCATCCGTCCCTGCGTCTCACCCTCCCCGAGGTGGCAAATGTGCTTGGGGTTTTTTGTTTGTTTTGGGGTTTTTTTGTTGGTTTGTTTGCTTTGTTTTGTTTTTGTTTTGTTTTATTGTTTTTTTTTGTTTTGGTTTGGTTTGGTTTGGTTGGTTGGGGTTTTTTTTGTTTGTTTGTTTTCTTTTCTTTCCTTAAGACAGACAGCTTGGTCTGCCCTCGGCGTTCTGCTGCGGTGGCCTCCCGCTCATGTAATCTTCTTATATTCCTCGCTAATATCAGAGAGTTACATAATGGCATTTGAACATATGTCAACTTAATTATAAGGCAGGACCGCGGAGACAATTAAAACTTTGCGCTGGCACCGTGGGGAGGCTGGGGCTTCCCTCGGGAGAGGACGGATGACGAGGAGAGGCGGGAGGGAATCGAGCGGCTTTTTCCCGCGGGTCGCTGCGCGGGGCTGCGGCCGCTGTTCTGGGTGCTGATCCGTCTCTTTTCTGTCTCCGCGTCGCAGAGGCTCACCATGACCAAGTCGTACAGCGAGAGCGGGCTGATGGGCGAGCCCCAACCCCAGGGTCCCCCGAGCTGGACGGACGAGTGCCTCAGCTCCCAGGACGAGGAACACGAGGTGGACAAGAAAGAGGAGGACCTGGAGGGACTGCATGGCGAGGTCGAGGAGGATTCGCTGCGGAATGGCGAGGAAGAGGATGAGGAAGACGACTTAGATGAAGAGGAGGAAGAAGAAGAGGAAGAGGAGGACGACGACCAGAAGCCCAAGAGGCGGGGTCCCAAGAAGAAGAAGATGACCAAGGCGCGCATGGAGCGTTTCAAGCTGCGACGCATGAAGGCCAATGCCCGTGAACGCAACCGCATGCACGGCCTGAATGCAGCCCTGGACAACCTGCGGAAGGTGGTGCCCTGCTACTCCAAGACACAGAAACTCTCCAAGATCGAGACCCTGCGTCTGGCCAAGAACTACATCTGGGCCCTCTCCGAGATCCTGCGTTCGGGCAAGAGCCCCGACCTGGTCTCCTTCGTGCAAACCCTCTGCAAGGGCCTGTCGCAGCCCACCACCAACCTGGTGGCCGGCTGCCTGCAGCTGAACCCGCGGACTTTCCTCCCCGAGCAGAGCCAGGAGGTGCCGCCCCACGTGGCGGCGGCGGGCGCTCCCTTCCCGGCCCACCCCTACCCATACCAGTCGCCCGGCCTCCCCAGTCCTCCCTACGGCACCATGGACAGCTCTCATCTCTTCCACCTGAAGCCGCCGCACGCCTACGGTGCCGCGCTGGAGCCCTTCTTCGAGAGCGGCCTGGCGGAGGGCGCCAGCCCGGCCTTCGACGGGCCGCTCAGCCCGCCTCTCAGCGTCAATGGCAACTTCTCCTTCAAGCACGAGCCGGCCGCCGACTTCGACAAGAGCTACGCCTTCACCATGCACTACCCCGCCGCCGCCGCCGCCGCGCTGGCCGCCGCGCCCGCCCACGCCGCCATCTTCCCGGCCGCCGCCTCCCGCTGCGACATCCCAGTCGACGGCCTGGCGCCCTACGAGGGCCACCCCCACCACGAGCGGGTTCTCAGCGCCCAGCTCAACGCCATCTTCCACGACTGAGCATTCCCCCGCCGCGGGAGGGGGAGAACAGAGCCCCGCCGCCCACCGGCGGCCACCGCCTTGTTTACAGGGGCAGCCCGGCGAGTCCCGCCGCTGCCTTCGGGGCCGCCGCGTCCCTGCTCACCTGCTGTCTTGCTTCCGCTACTCGGAGCGATGCTGTAAATCTGGGGTAGGGGCACTGGGATCGCGTCAATTACCTGATCGGGATAACAAAATCACAAGCAATAATTAGGATCTATGCAATTTTTAAACTAGCGATGGGCCAATTACAAAATATATATGAAATCTCTATTTTTCAACCAACGTTTTACTACTTGTTACCTTTCCCATGCTGAATTATTTTGTTGTGATTTTGTACAGAATTTTTAATGACTTTTTATAACGTGAATTTCCTATTTTAAACCATGCAGCTTCATCAATTTTTATACATAATGGAAAGGTAGAATTATATCTAATTTATACAAAATAATTTAACTAATTTAAACCAGCAGAAAAGTGCTTAGATAAGTTATGTTGCCTTAGCACTTCTTTCCTTTCAAATAGTTGAAGAAAAAAAAATGCACAATCCGGGCAATTTCTTTCTCATTAAAATCTGTTGTGGGTTTTATTTTGTTTTGTTTTGTTTTCTCTCTCTCTCTCTCTTTTTTTTTTCCTTTTTACTTTCCCTCCTACAACAGGAACCAGATCCCCTAGATCTTGAGAAGATATACGAACGAGAGACTTATTTTCTATTAAAACATATCAATTCAACACATTACTTGCACAAACTTGTATATAAAGATTATAAGCAAATGCCAACACCCTTTTTAAATCAAAAGCTGCTTGACTATCACAATTTGCACTGTTTCATTTTAGTCTTTGAACCCCTTGGCATTCCGTGATTTTTTTGAAGAGAACTTGAAGATGTTAATGTTTTCAGACAATATAAATGCATGATTTTATACATGTTCACACATTCCATGGTTGTCATATGCTCATTTTATAAATCGGAACCTAAAACTAATCAGGTTGTTAAAGTCGGGCTATATACCTATTGTAGTCGATTAGTACGGTAGCTTGAAACAAATTCAAACCATTTAATCCGTAATTAGAACAATAGCTATTGCATGTACAATGCAGTCCAGAATAAGTGCTGTTTGAAATGTAATGCTGGTTCAACTGGAATCAATCTGTACTGTAATTTTGTTTGTAATCCTGTATATTATGGTGTAATACACACTGGGATTTTAGATAAACATCCATCCTTTGGCAGCAACATAGTATTGAACATTTGGTCGAATGTTGCATTTCTCCTTAAATGTGATTTTTTTTAATTTTTTTTTTTTTAGTGTAATTCCTATGGGATTATTGTTTTATTCGCATAGCTCATGAAAGGTGCAACAGTTATTATTTGTAGAATAAAATTGGACTAAAAAAAAAAAAAAGGACACTGATTCTTTACTTCTCTTGAGGGGATCTGGAAGGTGTGGGGGGATTTTGTCAGTTTGTTTACAGTGCATCCGACCATTTGCAATGCTTATTTCTCGAATTAGGGAAATGGGGGCAGAAACGCGGCTCGCCTGGGAGCTGCAGTTACTGGAATGGGCTGCGCCGAGCGCATCGCACCCGCTCGGGCGGCCCGCGGGCAGCCAGCTCGGCTCATCTCTTCTCAGCCCAGCCCAGCCGCCCGCCTGCCCGCGGGTCTCCCCTCCCAAGACGCGGAAGGAGCGCTGGGGTGGTCCACGGCACCGACGGGGCTCCTCCTGTCCATTCGGGAACGGTACACTGGCAAATGCTGTCTCAGTGCTTCTTCTACCGCAAGCCAGCCTTGGATCCAGCGCTATCGATTTGCCATCTCCTACTCGTCCCCGACGAGAAAGATGCTTTTATTTAATCTTCACTGATTATTCTGGGGTTCAAGAAACCCGGAGACACAACCTGCAGCAGAGCAATTCCCGTAATGACCAGGAGTAATTATCAACAGGTCTTGCCTCTGACCCTCACGAACAGATTTAAATTGTTCCCTGAAATACCTTAAATAGATCTGTCATAAAGCAGAGATATATCATAAACAAGATTTAAGTCCGTCAGAGAGTGATGAGGCTTTCCTATGGATGAGGGCATTTTTTTTTCCACAAGAAATCAAGGTACTGACGTCTATTTTAAAAGGTGTTTATAGTTATGGAAATCCAACACATAAGAGTTGCAAACCTGTATTAGTATTGCATCACCCTCACTGCCAATCTTCTGTGCAAAAACACGTCAAACATTAATTGCAACGCTGGCTGATACATTTTCCAGCATCTTCCCGCATTTTGCCTGAGCCTGCAACTCCACACTACAAAACTTTGCTGCGTCTGAAAAGAAAGCAAAAGGCAACTTTTCAAGCACCCCGTTAACCTCTCCCAGTCAGTGGCAACACCGCTAACTATGCCCTAGGTAACCCGAGGGGGGAAATGAATGACAGTTTTTTGGATAATATTGAAAAAGCTGACCCAGGCTTACTTGCTTTTTGGTTATGTACTGCCTTCTCAAACGTAAGGATTCTTCTAGTCAGTTAAGGGGCAACTCACATGCCACCATCTTTTATTCAAAGGCAGGCACAGATGTTCCTTCTGCAGGGGAGGTTTTAATTTATGAAAATGATATTGTTTATGCATGAATGCACTCTGCATAACACACAGTACTTCCATCTGATGAGAGAAATACCACAGAACCAAAGCCAATGTCAGGAACATATTCTGCAAATTTAGTTGCTTAAATGTTTAATGAATATTTGGAAGGCATTTCCAAACCACAAGAAACCTTTTAAATTACCTTTTTTGTTGTTGTTTTTTTTGGTTTTTTTTCACAGTTAATAACAAAATTCAACTCCTCTAGCCAATGCAGTTTACCTAAAAGATCTACCTAGGCTATCTGTTTGCTACTGTAATACTTTAAAGAAAATAATATTTTACTATTATGAACAACCTAATAAGGAAAATTAATTAGACATTCTAGTAACTAGAGGTTCCATTTTACAAATCACTTGTGAGATTTCCGTTACTTCAATTAGTTTATGGTTTCTTTCCACCCACCCTTCTAAAATATTGGAGATGTGTCATCATGTGTCCATCCCTCCCCAGCCTTTGCCGCTGCTTCTGATGCCTCCCTATTTATTTTTTCTTACTGTTAGTATCAAGCCAAATCTTTAAATCTCTGCTTATGACTCCCACAGGAAGGTCTATCAAGGTCTCTTTCAAAGGAAAGAATTACTCACACTGTTCTTCTCCTATAACCCATCTCTAATTAACTAAGGCTATAGTGGGATTATCTAACTTCCGCATGCAGAGGTAACTCTGGGGTTGAGTCATATCCACACACATACTGGGTCATCCAGCACAAGCCTAGGGCTCTATTTTTATGGCTTGTTGGGATGAGTGGCATTTTCAGTCTTTATGCCATGTTTCTGACAGCAGAAATTGTTTTGACACCAGTCATGCTTGAGGAGATCCTGATGCAATCACCGCAGGTACAGTGCATGAAAAACAGTCACAACTTGCAGCTTTTCCCTTCATGGTTTTCTGACACAACAGAAGTGGACCTGGAAGTTGTAGACCCATCGTTGCCTGCAATACAACTGAGGTCCCATCTTCAGCAGAGGGATCTGAAATGGTGGGATTCGAGGTTACATCCACCTTGAGACTGAACCCTCAGGTTCAACATAGTCCAAATGATAAATGAGCCTTAACATCATCAGACATTGGCCCAATGACTTCATGAGGACTCCCCACATGAAACAAAATAGATGCAAGGAGAGCCAAGATTCCTGAATTCACCAGAAGATAACAGAGCATCACTATCTCCAAAAAGATACAGTTCCATAATTTTAATAAACTAAAATTAAAAAGCATCATACAATTCCAGAGGTAATAGGAATTAATAGAAATATTTCTAAACTAACTCCCAAGAGCAAGTAAAACAAATTTTCTCATCTGAACAGTAAAATTTCTTGCAACTGTTTCAGTATTGTAAGTGATCAAACCTGGATCCGCCACAACCTTAAAAATGTCTTTTGACATGTTAAAAATACCGGTCTTTTTTTTTTTTTTTTAAAGGAAAAAACATGGTCCTCTGTACAATGAACCATCTTACCAAGTAGTTTCAGAAATTACAGAATTAAATTATCTTATCTTGTTTTCATAAAAAGTATCTGAAGATAAAAAAAAATACAAAATCCATGCGGTTCTTATTCCTATTGAGGAAAAGCAGAAATTAAAGTTGGATTTCTGCTGGTGCTATATGAGGGAAAATAATGGAAAAAATTGACTTCATTTTTATTGACCAAGATGGCTTGTGTGGTAATTATTTCATAAATTATAAGTGGTCTACCCTCTTTCCTTAGATGTAAATCCCATATTACAAAATCATTTGAAAAACATAGTACATTAATACATGTCGAAACAGTGAGCTGAAGATCTACAAATAGACTGTTATTTAAATATGTACATAAGTGTTTTTTAAATAATTCATATATGTATTTAAGAAACTGTCATAAGCTATGCAATACAAAATTAAAACTGACAATGTTCTCAAAGCATTCTCTTAAGTATTTAGGTTGCCTACAGGGTATGTAAAACAGAGAATATCAGCCCTGGCTTTCAGTTGCCTAGATTGTAGTAGTTTGTGGCAGAATTAACTGCATTTTATACAAAATAAAACTGAAGCAATTTTACACTGTTTGCCAACATTTTGGTGAAAGAACAACAAAAAACAAGTTTCAAAGTAAACCTTTATTATCTTAAAAAGATGTTGAAAGCAACAACAAAAAAGACCTCTGATCAACACATCCTCATTTTTTACTAATTCCCATTACCATATTTACCTTTATTGTTCCAATTAAGATCAGTTTCAGCTCATGGTGGTCTCAGAAGTGAGTTCAACTTCAGACTCTGTTTTTGTAGCTTCTTATTCCTGCATAATACTTTCACTCATTCTTGTTCCCTTTGCAGAGATTCATTAATCTTCACAACTTCAGACTTTCTTTTTGTTACCTACCCTTCTTACAGTCTTTGTCTTTTTAATATTTTCTTTATCCTTTTCAGACATACAGAAATACATCTCAGAGCAGCCATACTCTCTTCTACAGACTACTGATTCCATTGCCCTTCAAACAATTTATGACTTTGCTTACTGTGTGATGATTGGTGTTCTGTTTAATATCTCTTTTTCTAAGTCAATGTAAGCCATAAACAAGTTGAATTATTATTGAGAGTTATAAAAAACTCTTTTTCTAGAGTAGCAATATAAGAAGAGAACACACTCAGGAGAGATAGTATTTGGGACCAAACAGCTGACTAAACACTAAACCTTCATTGTATAAACAGACACTGTAGCCTGAAAAACATATGAGTTAAAAATTTAGATTTATCCAGAAACAAATCTCTGTTAACCACTTAAACCTAGATACTAGAAACATCCAGTTGAATCTTCCATATTTGGCATAAGGTATTTTCCTTACAGCATCTCCTCATCTCATCTAAATTTCTACTCCTTAACTTCAGTATCACTTTATCCATGAATCAAAACCAGCTTTCTCTTTTCTTGCTTATTTACCTAGTTGCATTTTTCTACCTGTTTTTGAGATGAAATAATTTATTTTCCAATACTATGTTTTACCATCTTGCTCTCCTTCAGTAAACACTAACTGTGCTTCCCTCACTTGCTATTTCAGCCAAAGGTTGCTCTGCCTCTTCTGTTTCTTCACCATGTTCTTCAAAGAGGAAAAGACTTCTGAGACATCCCCTACTTCCAAGCACCTAGAAAACTAGATTATTTCCCTCATCCAGAAAGAAACACTGCTAGTTAAAGAGAAGTTAGATCATCTCAGTGCTTGCTACTACCACTCATCCAGAGAATGCTCCCCTCTCCTAGCTCTTCTGCCTATGCTCAAGGCCAACACACTGACATGGAATGGTTTTGCATAGTTATGTGGACTCTTGGCTAAGCTTAGCTACATGCTGCTCCACTCACCTTGCTCAGGTATGCTGGGACCTACTTGAATTGTGGTCACTCTCAACTCTACTCCCCTTATAAAACAATCTAACCTCACTACTTCTTGACCTTCTTTCTATTATGCTGCTGACTGCTAAGATCTTAAGAACACCACTTAACAACTTGACCTATTTAAAAACCCTGACCAGACCCACTTGCATTTCTCCTACCAACCCCACCCAAAGGCCTGGGCTCTATTTAAGATCAGCCTGGTGTTACTAATTCTTCCTTCAGAGATGCTGTGGGATGCTAATCTCTAGCTCAACTCCAGTGCTGTTCTAACTATGAGCTCTGCTGAGCCAGATCTGCAAACAGATGTCTTGGCATCATCTCAGCCCTACCTCATCACTGTGAATTTACTCGATAATTTGTATTTTGGGGGGTTCCTGGCATACTCTCTTAGGGCTTCCTTGCTCAGGTACCACAAGTTAGGTTCTGGCCGGGAAGGCCCCTGTCTTGTTAGCCCTGGGATTCCTCTTGGCTTCCTCACTCTTAGGGAGCAGCTGGCCCTTGCTGTGCCCTGACATTGTCTTTCCTTCCCTTTCTGATGCATGCTCCTGCCTTTCTGCCCCTTCTGCTTTACTTATTTCTTTAAAAGAAACAAACAAACAAAAAAATCCCAAACAACCAACCAAGCAAAACATGTTAACACCATTTCTAAAGCAGCTCCTCAGGCTAAGTAAAACTGAGTAAGAGAGTAATTTGGGAATCAGATTATAAAACAGAGCACAAAATTGTTCTGGGGACTCAGTTCTAGGAATTTAATTCCCTGTATACTGTAAGAATGCATATTTTCTATACTTTTCACTAGACAAAGAGACTAGCTATGTCTTGTAGAGAACTGCAGATTAATTTGATGTCCTTATGCATTCCATATTTAGTCATGCTTAAATTGAAGGAGGAATGTTTAATTCAAAGACAGAGTTAATTTAAACAAGAAAACAACCAGTTATTTATAAATATTTGAAGAATACTTCTGGAGGCTATCTAAGATCTGCAAAATGAAGGACTTAAAAAAAAATGCCCTTCAACTTACTCCTTATTAAGAGGTGAATAGGGCTTCTCTATGTTCATTTTTCTATTGCCATTATATCAAAATGTACATAACAAAGAAGGAAATTAAAACACATTGTAGCTCCTTTGGGTGACTTTCAATGCCTTCTATAGTATCCCTATTCCTTATGCAATTTACTATATTTCTAGATGTCCCTTGATCATTCTGCCATCACAAGTACCTATATGCTCCACTTCCAAATTCTGGCTGTGATCAAAGATGTGGAAGAAATCACAGCTATTACATGGAGGTTCAGTGCTTAATACTATTTGGCTGCCTATTACAGAATTCCTGCTAGACACTTACTGTTTGCCTTGTGTCAATTTTTTTTTTCTCTGTAATATGGTATCATCACACAAGAATCTACATGAGAACATAATTGCATACAAACCTTTTTTATAAGAAAAGACAAGGAAGTTCTATGTTTCAGACAGTCTGGAAAATGGATAAAATGATGTGTTTGGACTATTCCATGCTTTTCCAAATTAAATGTGCAAAAGTTGTGATATTTTAAAAACAAATCTATTAGAGTAGACTTGCTTAGAATATATATATATATATATATTTATTTTTTCCCCCATGCAGTTAAAAGAATCTTACACTTACAAAGGACTGTGGGGATTCAGAATTTTTGAACAGTAGTAAACAGAGTGAACAGACTTGTATGTTTCTCCTATGTGTTTTTGATTTTTTTTCTAGTGTATACAGATCTCTTGTTGTTCTATATTTTTATCTGCTACATTTTAGTATATTAACGGTTAGTGATTTAACACACCTTTCAAATAACTTCAGTTAAAGGGTGTTGGAAGCCTTAGTGACATCAAAGGGTATTACAAGTATCTTAGGAATTATAATAGTCTTTCATTGGTGGTACTGAAAATAGTATTATTTTATGGTTCTAAGACAGTTATCAGCTTATCCTTTCCTGTACCTTTTAAGAAATTATCTGGTGATTATATATACTATACCTAGTTGGGACAGGCTAATAAATAGTCATGGAAAAAAATACAAATGACTTCAGGGGAATATAAAGGACATACAGCCTCAAAACTGATTCAACTATAGCCAGTTTCAAATTGTGTTTTATCTTCTAGTTAATGATTTACCTTTCCTTTTGAATGACATAAATGCAAACACAATAAAGACCACCAATGCCAAATAAAAGACACAAGTTTAATTTGTTCATTTACTGTTCATTTACCAGAATGATAAATCAGTAAGGCAAGCTTGTTTTTCTTGTAGTTTTTCCTGCCTGGTCACTCAGTTATCTTTAGGAGAGAAAGAAAAAAAAAAAAAAAAAAAAAAAAAATGTTTTGTACAAAAATTGCACAGTTTGCACATAATT
>JAOEGS010009046.1:0-57829 GCA_025447755.1 Corythornis vintsioides | reverse complement strand
ATACACACATCTAGCATGGTTCTCCTCCCACTCTACTCTGCCCTAGTGAAGCCACATCTGTAGTATTGTGTCCAGTTCTGGTTTCCCCAGATCAAGAGGGACAGGGAAACAGTAGAGAGAGTCCAATGGAGGCTGTGAGGATGATGAAGGGACTGGAACATCTCACTTAAGAGGCAAGGCTGAGAGCCCTGGGGATATTTAGCCTGGAGAAGCCTGAGAGGGGATCTTATTAATGGTTACAAATATCTGCAGGGTGGTTGTCAAGGAGAAGGGGTCAATCTCTTGTCAGTGGTGCCCTGTGGTAGGACAAGAGGCAATAGTAGCAGGTGATACATGGGAAGTTCCACCTCAACGTGAGGAAAAATTTCTTCTCTTTGAGTGACAGCCTGGAACAGGCTGCCTAGGGAGGTTGTGGAGTCTTCTCTGGAGACTTTCAAGACCCACCTGGATCTGTTCCTGTGTGGCCTGCTCTGGGTGACCCTTCATTGGCAGGGGGGTTGGACTCAGTGATCCCTAGAGGACCTTTCCAACCCCACCCATTCTATGTTTCTACATATACACATGCTCTATAGAGAGACTGCTGTTTTCACACTTCTCTCACTACGCATATAGCTATGTACTTAGAGAGATGTTATCACAATATATATGATGTGTGTATATATAAACACTATATGAGTGAATAGCTGTTTCTCTGTATGTGTACGTATATACCTGTATATACATTTGTATATATATGTGCATATATCTACACAGAGAAACAGCTGTTCACTCACACAATTACACAGATCTCTCTTGATATATACACACATATATACTTATATTTTTGGGGGGTAGAGGTACAGATCTCACTCTCTCTTTACCCCTTGCATATATACATACATCCTTAGCGAGCTGTTCAGAGAACTGTTCTCTCTCTCACACACAAACACACACACACACACACACACACACAAAACCTTCTTGCTGTATTATACACATATATATTCAGAGACTGTTCATGTGCATAAAAATAATACAAAATTCTTTACATGCAAATATACACATGTATAGGCATATATTCTTTGAGCACCATGTTCACACCCCACGCATGCTTTCACTGCCTCCCCTTAATCTCTGTCTATATGCGCATACATACACATATATAAGGAGAGATAATGAGGCCCCTTTCCACACAGACACACACACACACACACAGACACACACACACACACACTATGATTTTCTCTCTCACCTCCCCTTTTCCCCATATATAATCTCTGGGGAGCAAAAATATAAACAGATATATGTTTATATCTTGGTATTCTCTATGTATATACATAAATAAAGAGCAAGTGATAGCTGCACTCACACACACTCTTGATATGCCTATACAGATGCATATATACTTACATCTATACAGTGACTGTTCATATGATTCTCTCTATATATGTATATATACACATGCATAATTAAAGCAGTGCTTCCACAGAGTGAGCATGCGTGAGCTGGTCACACACATGCAGCATTTTCTCACTACATGTTTATAACTTACAAGGGTTAGACAGCTCATCACACAGATCCTCCTGCTGTGTTGTCTATACAGAGACACAGACACATTTCTTGCATGCTATAAATATACACACATGCATATGCATATACACTTACATATGGAGAGGAGAGTGACCTGCTCACTCACATCTCGCTTTGCACTCACACACTCTGAAAGCACTGTTCACACAAACACAATGCACTCTCTTGATATATGTATATTTGTGTGCACATATACACACATATATACTTTATAACATATAAAATTAATGCTTACACATGGTATCCTCTACCTATACACATCTACTTAGACACACAATACCCTCTCTCTCCATATACAGATATACATATATACTTACAGAAACATTGTGAGAGGTATTCACACATATTTTCTTCTCCTATATATATGTATGCATACATATACATATATATGACAGCACATGCTATTCACACATATATACACACACACAGAGCATTCCCCATAACCCCTGAAAAATACATGTTATTTGTTTAGAGGCTGTGATCTCTTCCCCTCCCCATCTTTTACTCTCACGTATAATATCTGGGATACATATATCTCTCTGTGTGTATCAATCATGAAATACTTATATAGACAGATATAGATTAAAATTCCATTAATATATATGTGTGTATTGAGCTAGAAGAAGCCATTCATTGTTCCCAACTCACACGCAGATATCCTCATATCCACCTTTACATTTAATTCATTTATGTATTTATTTATGTCTGTCCCCTCCCTCCCCCTCTCTCCCTCAAAAAAATATAAAAATAGCTGAGGTACACACACACACACACACACACACACACACACACCTGCACACCCCATTTATATATATAAACCACACAGAAATATAGAAATATCTAAACATATAAAAATATATTAATAATATCTATCTGAAAAACACAGAGAAGTGTATAAATATTTTTTAAAGTAAAGATTGGAAGGTATCTGTGTAGACAGAGAGGAAGAGGAAAACCATACATGCAGACATACAAGTATATAAGAATAATTTTTAATGTGTCTGCGTATGATTGTCTCTGTCTCCATATATAGGAATGATACTCTATAGCCATATCCCCACACACTTTTGTAGATATATGTATCTATGCATTCATATTTAAAGGCTTTTATAGAAATAGGATATATATATAAGGTAGTCACATTGAGGTGTGAGATAATTTTTTCTCTTTCACCTGATGCATGTGTGTATGAAGAACTAAATACTTTCTGTTGAACGTGTGTACATCAGGACATGCCCACGTGCGCTGTGTCCATGCCATCTTCTTCGTGCTCCTTTGCTCTCTAGCTCACGAGAGATGTGTCTGGGTAAACACATCCCAACACACATTGATGCTTGTGTGGCTGTGTTTGAGTCTGTAACTGACATAAACACAGCTGTTTAGCTAAAAATATTTCTGTGTACTTATAGGCTGCTGAACATGCCTTTGTGCTTCTCTCATTTCACCGTGGGGTGAGTGCTGGGCAAAGGGTCTATTCACACCTGGGTGCTGAAGCCCCGGCTGCACGCCCGGGTGCTGGGGTGGCCGCAGGGGTAGGTGGCAACAGCAGCTGTTTGGGGCTCCAGGTGTGCGGGAATAGGGTTGGCACCCTGCCCGCTCATGGTGGCCGTGGCCTCAGGCACAGGGCTGGCAGGAGGGCTCAAGTTGCGGGGTCAGGGAAGGTTGCAATGCAGGACCTGTCCAGCCCCAAAGCCCACCCAGGTGCCGCTGCAAAAGCACCCATCGAGCTTTCTCACCCCAGGTTCACACCCTTGCCTCTCTCCCTGCTGCACTCCAGGCATCAGCGAATGCAATCGCTCCTTCGTTTGGTGCCGTTCCCCTCTCCACCCCGGCCCAAGGCGGTTGCGTGATGACCCAGCTTTCGTATTTGCACCAGCACCTCACAAGACTTCCCAAGCAGCTCGAGCCCTTGGCATGAACCGCCACCGCCCACCTGGCTGCCCCACCGCACCCTCGCGTAGTTGTTTCTGCTGCCGAGGGTCAGGGTCACACCACTTCAACGAGTTGGGGCCGTGGTTGTGCTTACTGCCCGGTACATGGGGGCGTGGTCTGGGCAACACACCCCCTCCCCTCACTCCAGCCTGACTCCTTCAGGTCACTCCCTGCTGCCACACCCAGACCTGGGCAAAAAGCAAAATCAGCACTGGAGCTCAGCTGCTTCAGATGAATGTCAGCCTCGAGCAGGGCCAGGTTTCCTCTCCCGTTTGTCAGCAGCAAGTGCTCCTTGCACATCACCATTGCACTCACAGCTCATTAGGCAAAAAGGCCACCTCAAACCTGAAAGCCATGAGGCCTCACTGATGGCAAGGTGGCTTCAAGAGTGGTTTTAAGTGCCCATAGATCCTGCAGGGATATGCAGTTCAGCTTCTCCAGACCACAGCAATGATGATGTTCCTGGGGAAACATCCATCCCCAGCTCTGGCACCATCAGCCCAAACTGTAAAAGCAGGGCACCAATTTCCATTCTGTTCACATCAT
Source organism: Corythornis vintsioides (assembly GCA_025447755.1). Taxonomy (NCBI): domain Eukaryota; kingdom Metazoa; phylum Chordata; class Aves; order Coraciiformes; family Alcedinidae; genus Corythornis; species Corythornis vintsioides. The sequence continues at coordinate 53,782 of JAOEGS010009046.1, read as the reverse complement.
GCCCTGGGGTTGTACAATTGTGTGTACATAGATCCTAGTCCCAGCTGCAAAGGCAGTGTTTGTCAAGGTGGTGAATGGAATCTTCCCCCTTAGCAACCATAACATCCTCTGGCAAGGAACTCCACAGAGGTCCTAGCCCTGCAAAGCCCTCTTCCTTTGCCTTGTGTCACCAAGATTAAACACAGCAGCTCTTCAGGGCTCACTCCCAACTCACAGCAAAAGCAGGGCCAGAGTGCACCTCCTTTAGGGAAAGGTTGCCCTTTTCCTAAGGCATGACTTTCTTGCTTCCACCCTTGAGCTTGGCTTTCTCCACACTACAACTGTATCTACTAAGATCAGGTTCACAGTGATGCTTTAGAGAGGAGCAGAAGGGCTGAGCTTTTCAAATAGATGCAGTGAGGAAAGTGGCCCCAGCAGCACACACAGCAGAATAGCTATTGGATATGGATGTGGACAGCAAGAGCCCAGTCAGGCGAGAGAAAAGTGTGGTAGAAGAAAGCCATAAAATAGGATACAGAACACAGAGACTGCTAAGAAGGCTCTTGAAATAACTGTCCTCATTTCTCTATGTTTTCCTGTGGGCAGAAAAATAGTGAGCTCAGCCTTGCCAAGTGCAAGTAGAGAGAGGGGCATGCCCAAGACCTAGAACAGCCTAACCTTGACTAAGCTAGACAAGGGAAAAGTCCTTAACTCACTCAAAGGTAGCTTAGTCCAGCCTTGCTTTTCTCCAGCTGAAGCACCTAACTGGTGAGCTGGAAAAGGCTGAGCCTGCTCTTCTCCCCTACCCTTCCCAGCAGGTAGCCAGGAGCTTTAAACAGCACCACCCTGTTCTCCACCCTTCCACAAAGGCTTTCACATGCCAAGGACAGGGCCAAAGGACTCTACGGTCATAGGAGAGGGTTCAGATTCAGCACCATTCCCACCAGTGCAAGCAGCTTCAAGAACAGCAGAGGGACAGCTGCCCTACAGTCTCAAGTCAGCCAAGCACAGCCAGCTCCACACACCCTGGGAAACCAATCTGGAAGGCACAGACTTGCACCAGGTACTGGCCTGCTAAAATGGTGACTAGGCAGAGGAAAGAGCATGTTAGTGAAGAAAAAAAAAAAAAAGTCAGAAACAGAAGTAAACAAGAAGGTTTGTTCTTGTTAAGTTTATTGGCATCATGTTTTCTCTTTACATAAGAGCTCAGCCTACGTACTAGAATGTAGACCTCTGGAAAACAGGTAGAAGGGTTCCATTTAAGCAAGCTACAAATGCAAGAACAAATACCAGGAAGAAAGGAAGAGAGGAAAGGGAAAGGGACTAGATTGCCAGGTTTTTCCATACCAAAAATCCAGATTAGCAGTCAGTAAGAAGAAAGGGAAGATTCATAGTCCAGGTCATTCATCAAGAAACAGCTACCACAACCCAGGCAGGAGAGAAGCTCCTTCCACAGCACAAAGAGCCACCAGGACCCCTCATCTCTGGCTCCTTCTCACACGTGCTCCAGGATGTTAGGAGTTAAGCAGTAGGGAAGGTGAACAAATGCGGTCATTTCATAGCTGTATTTAATTTTAAATCCAAAAATCCAGTGTGCATATCAATGCTGTTATGCAAATCTGAGAATTTAGATACAAGGAAGCCAGACAGATTTTCCAGAAGATGAAGCCTTTTTGGCCTCAAAACAAGGCTGCTTACAGAGTTCATCTCTACTGTACAAAATACTGCCTCTCTCTGGACTCTGTGTTGCTAACACACTGCAGTTCACAAGTGTCCTCCTCACTTTCTACACAATCTGTGTTTCAGTACTTGAACATGTAATTCAGGATTTTTACACTATTTTATACATTTTTAATTGGTTGCATATATTAACATGTACTATAAGATTTTTCCTAAAGAAGCATTACATAATACATGGATACTGTAAAAAGAACTGATTAGTTAAAAGTAACAAGCATTAACAGAGATACATACAAAACTCAACCTAGTTGGACTGAGTGCTGAGCTTGCAATGAACTATGGGTAATCAGCCTTTCCAGTTGCAGCCTTCACAGGGGAAAACACAAGACAGTTAAAAATGTATGTAACTTGTTACACAGATTACCTGTAAACAGTTTCTCTCCATTGGACACCTGGAATTAGATTAAGTTCCAAACATACATAAGAGTTTCCATTTTAAACTAAGAGAAAGGTCTGTTACCATGAAGTGTGATGTGGATGGTGTAGGGATGTGAGCTCTGAAGTGCAGGACTCAGATGCTCATGGGAGATGGGTGGATTTTGGCAGCTGGAAATGGAGATTTTTAAAATTTTGTTTTAAACACAGAAGAGGGGCTGTGTGTTTGAAGGCCTAAGTGTGATATTCATTTGTGAAGGTCTGTGCTCAACCCCTCCCTCTCCCCTCAGCAGCTGCAGCTCTCTGCAGAAGCCTTCACTCGGTCATTCTTGTCTAGTTTGATGGGTTCAGGGAATTCATTGTAAAGCTCCACTTCTGTTTCCTAGTGGGAGAGAAGGGAGGAGTTAGTGCCACAGCTCAGAGCATACAAGGAGCCAATCTCAGTCGGGCAAAGCTGTGGAAGCACCCAAGGCTGACAGGACCAGCTGAGCTCAGCAGCTAGACCAGAACAAGGCACCCACTGGCTCTCTCCTTACCTGTTTAAGTGCATTTCGTGCAATCGTCTGGAAAGCTTGTTCCACATTAATGGCCTCCTTGGCACTGGTTTCAAAGTAGGGGATGTTGTTTTTACTGTAGCACCAGGCTTGTGCCCGTTTTGTGGTGACCTGAGGGGACAGAAAGCAGCATCACCACATTCAGCTACACAGCATGCAGTTTCTATTCTCAAGCCAGAGACCCCTCATGCCCAACCTGAGCCAAGACAACAGTTCTAACCTCATCAAAACTACAACCTTGATCCAGAGCACAGGAGACTGCTGCCCACCACCAAATAGATACAATGAGCCCTATGCCTTTGGAAGGGGAGACCACAAGGCATTGCTCAGGCACCCACAGGGTGGGAATGTGCTCCTGTAGGAGTTTGTCAGTGATTCGGGGGACAGAATCAGATCCTCTCCTTGCATCTCCCCAGGAAGCTGCTGCAGTCCTTCCACCAGTGGGCAGGAGCATGCTGTGCACAGGGTTTGACCTCTTCGGGCAGGAGACACAACAGCTGAACCACACTCACACACCTCCCACTCCTGCTTCTCAGATAACCTGCCCCTGTTCCTATAAGGTCTCCCACTCCAAGAACTTCCCAAGAAGAGGCTAGCAATTCCCAGTACTCACTTGTCTGTTTTCTAGGTCAATCTTGTTTCCCAGCACAACAAAAGGGAAGTTCTCAGGATCTCTTGGACTGGCCTGAATGAGGAATTCATCCCTCCAGCTGTCTAGGGTTTTGAATGTGTTGGGGGCCGTGACATCAAACACCAGCACACAGCAGTCTGCTCCCCTGTAGAAGGCAACTCCCAGAGACTGAAATCGTTCTTGTCCTGCTGTATCCCATATCTGCAGAAAAAACACCAAACAGGGTAGATAAGCCAGCTCTACCTTGACAGTCAATCCACAATTAGGACATTCATTTCAAAAATCCCCACCAGGCATCAACAGCCCCCGGGGCAGCCAGATAGGAACACCCAAAGGCTTGGCATTTTCTGTAGGCACTAAATATCAAGAGATAGAAACACCCTTCTAAAGATAGTTAACCGTTTTTGTGTTCAGCCTCAGCAACAGCTTTCTGGGTCAGCAAGACTTAGGTATTAGGGTCAGCAGGTGACATGTCTGCAGCACTTAGATACCAGCAGAGTCCAAACACCCCCCTGATGGCAGCAGCAAGTTTTGCTGCCTTGCAGTCAGTCTCACCATGGAGAGATGAAAATTTCAGTTATTAGACATAGGCAGACCAGCAGATTAATACTATAGTCCAGGACTCAGGGCAACACACATAGTTGACCCGACTTCGCAGACCTTTCCAGTCACTGAACACTAGGGAACTGCATCTTCCTAACAAAATCTAGTTTACTGACAGTACCATATGCTGGTGTTTTAAACTGGGTCTGCCAAAGCTGCCCTTAGCTGAGCCCAAAATGATCTTTGCCTTCCCTTATTCAGCCCATGCACAGATTTGTGGAGAAGCCCAGCAACACTTATGGGCAGAAAGAAGCCCAGCGCAAACAGGACTCAAAGCCACTGGCCGCTGCACCACTCTGGACTACACCAAAATGAGCAGTTCCACCCAAGTGTGGTCTAGGCAGCCAGCCCCCTTGTACCACTCCTTACCTGCATTGTCACTAGCCTGTCATCCACCATCACCTCTTTTGTCAGGAAGTCTGCACCTATCGTAGCCTTGTACTGGTTACTGAATTTCTTGTTCACATACTGATTCATGAGCGATGTCTTTCCCACCCTGTACATAAAGGCAAAAAAGACCATGTAGGCTGTCTCTACAACAGTATTTGAATTAGCCACTCTGAACAGAAGCCCCTTTGCCTTTCCCCATGTCCTCCTGGCCTTTCAACCAGGGAAAATACACCCACCTCTGCAAGAAGGGGCTTTTACAGCAACAGAGGCTGAGGCAACATGCCAAGTGAGATCAGCAGCTACCTAAGGATATTGAGGATTACAATATTGAGAAACTGTTTCCCTATGAGTAATCTGATCCCTGGTAATAAATATGCATCACATCATGATCATGAGGGCAATTTTTGAAGATTAAGTGCCTCGGAGAAACACACCAGAAAAAAAAATCTTTGGCCTCTGCAGGAGGTGGGGGAAGAAGAAGCAATCTCAGCTGAAACAGCACACATGCATATCTGCTAGGCACCCAGAGGTGGAGACCTTCCCCAGAGAGCCAGCTCAGAGGCTCACATGCTGCCTTCTGTGGCAGAGAAACACTCTGGATCAACAGCTTGCTAGGCACAGACGTATTATAAATAAGGCTTGTGTCATGGGAGTCAGTTTACAGCCTGCACAGCAAGAAACCTCCAACAGCAGAGCAGGCTCCTTGCTCAAGAGCTGAGCAAAGCCTTGCACTCCAAGGGCCAGGTTCTAGACAGATCAGACAGAATCTAAGCAATGTTTCAGTATAAATCATGTCTCAAACAGAGGCAGAATTTTAAGAAATCATTGCTTACTAGCAGTGGGTTTTTCTTTTTCCTTAAGTGAAGCCACCTTCCAGTACCTGAAGGGAGCCTATAAAGGCTGGATAGGGCCTGTTTACAAAGCAGGCCCCTTTAGTGAAAGGACAAGGGTTTTAAATGAGAAAGGAGTGCATTTCAACTAGAAATAAAGAAGAAGTGCTTTCCCACAAGAGTGGTGGACACTGAAACAGGTTGCCCAGGGAGGTGGTTGAGGTCTCATCCCTGGAGACATTCAAGGTGAGGCTTGAGGGGGCTCTGAGCAACTTGCTCTAGTTGAAGATGTCCCTGCTCTCAGCAGGGGGTTGGACTAGATGACCTCTAGAGGTCCCTTTCAACCCAGACATTTCTATGATTTCTATGAAATACTTATTTCAACACCACACATCCTCCTTGCAGAAATGCTACCCAGTTCTGCTACAGGAACAGTCTGCTTAATGTTGTGGTATGACTCAAATACTAAGCTGCAGGGACATACTCCAGACAGAGGGTGGTGAATAGTTCTTAACACTAAGGTAACAGCAATTTGTGGCTGTAAAATCTCTCCTGGCACTGCTAGTTTCTTACAGGACATCCAGGCTCCCATTGGTCAGGAGTACTGCTCCAGGCAGTTGCAGATGGACATCTTAAAGGCTCCTCCACTTACCCAGAGTCTCCAAGGATGATGACTTTCAGTAACACTTTCTTCCTAGAAGTCATCTTTTACACTAGAAAGAAAGAAGAACAACCCCATCAGACATCACTGGCACATCATTCCTCAGGCAGAAAGCAGCAAGTTTGGAGTTTTAAGAAAATCAACTCCCAGCAAGGAACCAACAAGGGGCAGGGCCCAGCACTCTGACAGACTCCTTCCATCCAAAGCTCCACTTGAGCACTAAGTAGGTGTTTGCCCACATAAGACCAGTAGTGTCAACTTTAATACCAACATGTAGATAAGCCAAGCACTTGTCCTTTGCAGACCTTAGTCATCTTTGATGCTATTTCCAGGCCATTTTGTGGGTACACTAGCCTAGGCAACCCCCCTTAGCCTTACAGGAAGCAATGCAGTAGAACAAATCAACTCCCAATGCAGGGCAGTTCTTACCCACACTACTAAGAGGCAAAGCAGAGTTGTATCTACCATCACATCAGCTTTATGCTGTTCATTAGCTTCCCTGATGGAAAAATCCCACAAAAAAAAACCAAAAAAAAAAAAAAAACAAAAAAACCACAAACCACAGGCTTTCTCCACCTTTCAGGTTCACCTTGGAAAAACAAGGGCTTTCTCTAGCAGTTGTATTATGTGAAAGTGTTGAGTCTCAGGGATAAGCTGAGGTTGAGGCAGTTACACCACATCACACAGTCCAGCTGAACAGATGAATTACAAGTCAAACTGCTACCAGACTTCCTAGCTTTGTTGAGAATACATGAAGCTGACTACTGCCAACTCACTTTCAGTGGAAGGACCAGCAAGGCTATAGTGACAAACTTTACAAGGTTCAGTCTATTGCTCTGTTAGAAGATTTGTTTGTTCAGTTGCATCCTGCCATGACTCCCACACTTTATAGGTTCTACATGTGCTATTAATAGTCCGTCCAATGAGTTCAGCCCTCACTCTGGCTACAGAGATCCATACTTTTACTTACTTACTCCCAGGTCTCCTTCAGATTAGTGAAAAAGCCAGAGGAAAATTAGAGGCAGCAGGCCTGAGTACACTTCTGGGTGTGCTTTAGCACAGTGACAGCAAGTATGAAGTCTTGCCATCAGTGGTTGAGCCCACCCTTCCTACCACTAAGCCCTTCTCCCCACCTCTGGGGAAGGGATGGGACAAGCCATTCTCAGGTGCTCAGGCTTGATCAGATCACAGCCCATGGTTTGGTACTGACCTGGTCCATGACACAAGGACTCCTTGGCTTTCTCTGAGGAGCCCTTCAGGTTCTGTACAGCAAGAGAAGCCAGAAGATGGTTACAGCTGTGCTGCTTGGGTTCAAAGACCCTTGACAACAGGCTTCATGCATTGAGCTGCTATATCAGGACTTGCTTATACTAAAAAATTCCCTTCCTGTTACACCACATTCATTGTGCCACACAACTCATACTCTCCAGGAGCTACTCCTGACTTTCACAGCCCAGCAGGCTTTTACTTCACCAACATGGATACATGCATCTTCTGAGCAGCTCACTCCTGTGTATTTCCTGGGATATGGAACAGCCTAAGCTGCTGGATAACTGCACTTGCTTCATCCCACCACATAACACATTCCAAGCTGTAGGATCCTCTTTCTAGATGAAGAGCCCAGTTACAAGAGTCTCAATCTCAAGCTTTGAGTGTTAAGACAAGTGGAGTCTTTTGGCCTTTGCCATCAGTGGATGCAGCAGAAGCGGAAGCAGCCCTCCTGCAGCCACCACAGGTAGCACTGCACCCACAGCTACACTTTGTTGGTCTGCACCCACCTTGTGCATCTAGGGATGCACCTCAATGGGAAATGTGGTTGAGAAGATAACCAGAGGCTGTTGAGTAAACACACCACCCACAAAGCTCATGCTGTGCTTAGATGGGTGTTAACAGATGCTAGAGCACCTGCATTGAACAGTTTCTCCAAGTGTAAACACCTCTCCCTTCCAAGGCTGTCTGCACTAGACTGCATTGCTCAACAACCCAGCTCTAGTAGCTAATATACAGCCAGCTGAATGTTGTCAACAACCCCAGCATCTAGTGCTGCTTCAGTTTTTGCCAAGATCTACACTCTATAGCTTGTTTCCTCTATAGCCATGGAGAGAGCAGACCATGTAAGCTCCTTCAAGCGGACTGCTCCTCCAGTGTTTTCAAAGCACACAAGTGACACTTATGCTAGCCACACCAGACTTCTGCACCACCATCAGCCCAGAGGAGCAAGTGAGCCAGGCTCTGAAGCAGCTTAGATGTGTACACTGAACAAACGTGGAAAAGAGTCAGTATAAGAGCCACCTTCTTTCCTCAGGACAGAGGTAAACAACTCCCCCTGCAGTGACTGTGCCAGAACCCCACACAGAACACTTGTATTTTCCTCCAAGCGTTTTCAGTATCACTGGCCCCTGGCTGCTGCAGGTCCCTGCTTCCTGGTATTTAAAGCACCTTTAGACAAGTCAGCGTTCTCTCTCATGCTCAGGGAAGGATTTGCAGAGCTCTAAATTACAATACTAAATCACACTGGATGCTTAGCACCCAAGTCCAACACACCCTGAAGTCCTACTGCAAAAGGAGGGAAACTGCTGTGTCAGGTCCCAGCTTTGAAAGTAACTCTGCTGAGGAGCCATCTGCAGATGTGGGAAGGAAGTTGGAGTCAGAGCTGCCACTGCCTTCTTGTCATAGCTGACAGGCTGCCCCAGCAGTGTGAAGGGCTATTACTGCCTCATGAACACCAGTCAGGTGAGACACTGCTTCCATGACAGCTGATGCAACGGATATGAGCCACAACAAAGCTGCCTCAGCTTGGTATTTTGTTTAGCCCATGAGACACAAGGACCTTGCCAGGAGTGGACACTGACCAGAGTCTCCCACCCCTGTTCTACTAGGCTTGATCAATGCTGCTTTGAAGCCCAGTCAGCTAATGGGCCAGGCTATTTTGTTAGTCTTCTCATTACAGGTATAAACCAGACTGACATCTGAATTATTCCTTGCCCAGTACAAGAAAAGATCTTGCCTTTGGAGAAGGGATCACATGTCCAGGTCTTGGAGGAAGTACCAGTGTTTAATCTCTTGGAGCCTTCCTATAGAAGGAATCTCCTCTAAGCTCAAGTAGCATCAAGTTGCTCTCTACAGCATCCCCCTTGCTACTTCTCTTATCCTTTCATGTTCTGTGGAGCTGAGAAGGTCTCCAACAGCAGCTCCAGTTTTAAAGCAGCTATTTGTGATAATCAAAGGTCTTGATGCTCCAAGGGACATTTTCAGTCCAGATGGATTGAAGATAACCCCTGTTATCTTAACTGGGGTTTCTTATAAAGCAATCCAAAGGGCAAACTATTCCAAGGACAGGGTACTGTGCCTCTTCCAACGTTTGCCTCCATTTGTTTGCTTTTGTAACAAACTGAGGTAGTGTAAGTGAAAGACACTAGTCCTCTGAACAACCTGTAAGCAAAGCCTTACTACAGTCTTAACAACATGCAAAGAACTTTGCTGACTTCAGCTTGTACTAAGAGAACAATAACTGCAGCATCTTCATGGCAGAGGATACTTCCATACACTGCAGTTCAAATAAGGTCAAACACCTCAGCTGATAGTGGTTACAGCATGTCACTGACTGTGTCAGTAGAACAAGGTGTAACTAACCAGCCCTGGCCCAAGTTTGGTACTTAAGAGATTTGCTTGCCTGAAGTCAGAGACTATTTATGATTATTCCCTTGTTAGTACAGGCTGTTTCTCACATTACAGGGCACTGAGGAGGTGCCTTATGTCCAGAAATGAAGCCCACATACATGCTCTAATTTACACAGATGTCATACCTTGCTAGCACAAAATCAGCTAAGGGAGACCAAGATGATGACAGCATTAGCTCAGACAAAGAAGGTTTGAGTACCAGAAGCAGCAGTCAAGTTTAAAGAGCTTCTCCAGTTACATCTGCACAAAACATTACACTTCTGAGCTGTAGGCTTTGCAGGGGTTCCCCCATGCTCTTGCAAAGAGCAAGCTCAGCTTGAGATGAAGTCAAAACTGTGATAGTGAAGAGTCAGTGGTGTCCAAGTCTAAGATTACTTTGCAAAATATATGCAGCTTATCCTGCATTATGATACTCAGTATAGTTACTCCAGCAGCATCCTGTAAGAGTCACATCAGCCTTAAGATGGCAGTGTGAGCTCCCACTGGGCAAGCATCCAGTCCTGGGAGCATTTCTGAACAAACACTTCCTTTTTCAGAGATACCAGGAAGAAAAACCTGATTGTTAAGATTTGATTCAAGACATCAGTTCTGTTTTAGACTGTGTGAAGTCTCTGGGAGCAAGGTCACCTGCATGATTGCTCAGAACACAGCCTACCAGCACACTCTGCTAAGCCCTGCTCAAGAGCCATTAGAAACTTCCCATCACTCAGGAGACCAGTCAGCATCATTCTTTCCTCCTCTCTGAACTGGTGCCAAAGGAATGACACATGCTTCTAACACAGGAGAAGGGTCCTTCCACTCAACTTGTAATGGCTTTTTTTGCTTAGAGTAACAGGCATGAACAGTGTGCAGACTCCCATGAGGTTAAGCCTGGTATAGCATTTTCTCTTCCACAGTAGTGTTACCACCTTTCGTAAGGCAGGCCTGCTGGAAAAGCAAAGCAGAGCCCCTAACAACTGACTTGGGTTTGCTGATCTGACTTGGCTTTGTTGATCTGAAAGAAAGCCTTAGAAAAACCTGCCCCATGAAGTTCCATAGTACTATATCTCTTCAGATGCAAGAACAACTAAAGACCATGCCAAATCTAATTAGGCTTCTGTCATTGCTTCAGAGTTCATTACTACTGTCCTTTCACTCACTATAGTAAGACATCTGCTTTAACTCAAAGCACAAATGGATGGTTAAGGATTCCTTAGATGTGTTCTCATGTCAATTCCCATCACAGGCATTTTAATATTAATTTTATTGGTACAAGAAAAGAACAGGAAGAGCCTGCACCAGTGGCCCACCAGATCTTAGATTAACTATCCTGCTGCTAAAAAGGAGGCCTTGCAACAGAAACACTGTTAAGCTGTTCATGGGCAATTTTAGTATGAAAGCAGTTAGCCTGGGGTTTTTTTTTTGTGTGTGTGTGTGTGTGTGTGTGTGTGTGTGTGTGTGTGTGTGTGTGTGTGTGTGTATTTGCCAGGGATATTTAACACTCCCAACAAGGCACAAAGCATTAGGTAAGCAAGTAACAAGCAGAGCTAAACTCACTCCAGCACTTAGAAATGCCTAGTTCTGCTCCCCTGTCCCAGCAGGCAGCACAAGAGGCACACCTGAACCTGAGGCCCTGCAGGTCTATTCTGGGTGCTGTGGCTGACAAGTAGAGTGTTCACTTCTGTTGTATCACAGGACCTTCAGTCAAACACCCAACCCTGAGAAAGCCTGGATAGAGCAGGGGGAGACCATGCACTGCAGCAGGCTCACAAGTGACCAGGCTGAGCAGAAGACAGACACTTGAACACTGGAAGAACTTTGTCCTAAAATGCAAGAAAAGCATCCCATAATGTAGCTAAGTGCATTTCCAACACAGAAACACCACCTCTGTTCACTGTTCTCTCACATGGGGGAGGCTGCAAAGCATCAAGTCTATGTACTACACTAAAGACCTATTTTTATTCTCCCACTTCAATGGTTCTGCATTTCAAGGAAACTGAAGCTGTAAGAATTATTTGGGACCAGCAGTCAGATGGAACCTGTTCCTTTCTAGAAGCAGCAAGTTCCCCAGCATGTTTGGCACCTCATGAGATTGTTCGCTTAGACCTTTAGCCATTTAAATGAGATGCTCACTAGATGTTTATCCCATTTTTACAGGATCAATCACACCAACAGAATGGCACATATCACTTACCCCATGGTCACACTGCACCCTGCCACAATTAATCAAGCCAAGTTTAGTTAAGGCTTTGAACAGCTGTGGGAATTTGCTCTAATTCAGCTACCCTGGAAATGCAAGGCCTCATCCTGAGCAACAGCAGATAGTATGCAATTGCCATTAGTTGACCAGGACCACAGTTCCCACTTTCAGGGCACTCATGTGGTCCAGACACCCTCTGTACTGAAGGCTCAATCTCCAGGAGCAGCAGAAACTCAAGGAGGAGCTAAAAGTTTTATCAATACCATTTAATGACAGCTTGGTTGCAACACAGCCATTGCTAACAAGGTGTCTGCTAATGCAAAGCTACAAACGACAGCCCAAGCAATGAGATATAAATGCCCAAAACCTGCAGAGAGCAGCCTTTAACATCTCTAACCAGTAATCTCAAGGCACACACAACAGCCCACAGAGAAGCTCTTGTCCCTTCAGCTGGAAAAAAAGCTAAGCAAGGACAATCAGCAGAGGCTGCTACCTTCATATGAACCTGACTTAGGAGATGCCAAGCTGCCTTTAAGGAAGCAGCTAGAAATAAGTCTGCCTTTGATTTTTTTTTTTTCTTAACTGCTACAGACCCTGTATATTTTTCCTACCCAAACACAGTGCTCCACAAGTGGAAGAAGTGCCATCCTCACATCAATGACTGTTACAGAAGCACACAAAGTTTTAACAAGTTGAGCCCTGCAATGACAAGGGCTGCACAAGCAGGACAGTACCCTCTACCACACCCATGACAGGTCTACTCAGAGCTTGGCTTTCCCAGCTGGCTGAAAGATCCCATTTAGGAAAGCCTAACATTTAAAGGGCTCATGTGCTGGCTTTGTGCCTAAAAAGCAAATTAGGAACATCTTGCCATTTGGGTTGACAACTTGCAAAAACTGTTCTCTGTAAATAGGCTGCTTTTTAGGGTAAGAGGCTCCTACAGTCCATACAGTCAGGGGTGCTTTAGAGGTGCCTTCAGGCCTCATGGATGTACCACAGAGCAGCACTCAGTTAAAGTGAAGCCCACACCGAGAGCAGCTGCCAAGATAGTCCTCTGACAGCTTCAGAGGGTACACTCCAGTTGCTGCTCTATCAGTTGCATCTTAAAACTGCCTTCCACCTCCTTTCTCCCCAACACATTTATGTTGTTCTAACCAACATATTCCCTCCTGCTGGTACCCAGCCAAGAGCTCAAACACAGCTCATCCTTCCCTCCTCAGATGCAGCAGAAGCATCTAGGCTGCCTGGTACTTACTGCAGCTTCACCAAGAGCAGGCTTCTGTCCAGTGGGTGCCTTTCCTAGCTTGCCCCAAGAGGCAGGAATTACCTCTGTCCAGGGAGCCAGGAGCATCACCTACAAGTTAACTCTTGATACCTTGTGCAAAGCATTCTATTGCAAGTTGTCAGGTGTAGGTTTGCTGTCCAGCATCTCCAACCCCCACCTGAGTCTTAAGCCAAAAGCTTCACTTTCTTTAAGAACAGCCTGGAGCTTTAGATGCTTGCCAGCACACTGACATGGCTCAGATCAAAATAGAATCTTAAAACATGTTTCAGTATCCCTGGGGAATTGTCTCTTTAGACTACAGCTGTCTGCAGTAAGTTTCCACCTCATTTTGAGGGTGGAGTTGCAGCCTCCAGTGCTGGCGGAGCTCAGTGAAGCTCAAGAACCAGGCAGCAGCAGGCAGCTACAGCTCAGCCATGTGGCTCCAAATTCTGCTCCAATGTGAGCACCAAAGCAGTGTGACATGGTGTTAACAGCCAAGTGACCTGGTCTGTGAGCTAGCTGCCATATGGACACAACACCAGGCATTCCACACATACTCTGCTGCATCTTGTTCCTGGATAATATGCTCCTAGAACAGCTTACTGCTAAAAGGAGAGAATGATGCAGCAACATGCAGCTTGGGAAAGCATGCAGGAAACCCAGCTGGAAAGCAAAATATCTGGAAGAGTTGTGAGGAGAACAGGCTCTTGGTGTGATCAAGGAAGCTCCAAAGCCAGTGTTGGGGAAGACATCCCTTTCAGTGGCAATAAAGGTTTTAACTTGCCTCAGACATATCCTTAATCCCCAGCCAAAGGCTCTAGGATGCATCCCTGCTGCAGGCAAGGGCTCAAAGCACTCCCTGGAAGAGGACACACCAATGGCCAGTTAGAGTATTCAGACTATAGTTACACTGGTAGGAGCCATGTCTGCAGTGGAATCACAGGACCTGCATGTGAGAAGGGGTCTGCATTGCCTGAGGTCTCAGCTCAGCTGTGGCTCTGTAGAGCAGTAAGTGCTGAGATCATGGGAGGCACTGATGCATCTCAACAGTCAGGCTCAACACCCAACTTTTCAAAGCCAACTTTTCCAGTCCAAGTCTCACTGATTCAAGGCCCTGTTACACCTCCCAGTACTTCCCCAAATCTGAGCTGGTTCACATCTGCACAATGTTTAAATATGAGATGTAGAACTGAACAAGTTCTGTGCTCTAAAGGTGGCACTATGAATTGTGACTCCACCCTAGAAAAGTCCAAGCTACACAGGACTAGCCCAAACCCTCACATCAAGGAATGTGTAAAGCTTAGAAACTGATCTCTACTGATTTAGAGATCACAGAAGCCACCTTCTCTTGGAGGAATCATGTTGATCTGGCTTCCTGGTTTGGAATCAGGAGAAAAACAAGCCCAGAAGTGCATCTGCTGACCGTACCAAGGCAGCTGTTCCTCTGCATGTTTAGTCAGCCCACCACTAAGATGAGGAGCCATGGGAAACGGCTCCAGGTCACTTCTTACTGTCTACAAGAACACAGACTTTACCCAGACTGATGCCTAGCTGAAGATTACAGCAGCACTTCTAGGTGATAAATCCCAGGGAGGAACAGATGGCAGAAAGTGTCCTCAGCAACCCAGCTGGCTACACTGGACTGCGATCCTGAATGGATGGCCTGGCTCCTCAGCAGCCTGAGGATGATCACAGCAGGTAGCTTGCATTTGGAGGCTGGAGCTGTGCACAGGATTTCAGGAAGGCCCAGTTAGAGCCAATGCCACACACTGACAAGACCAGGATTCCCAGACAAAATAGGGCAGCTGAAGTGGCAGTCTGGTTATGGGAAGACAGTCAGAAAGCCGTATCCAGAAGCTTCACTGAAAGCTCCTGTTTCCAGTCATGGAGTTTCCTAGTTCACCAGTTCCTCCAGCAGCGGAGGGGTTCTTAAGCCACAGGATATTTTTCTCCCAGAAATCAGCAAACATATAAAGGGCCCTAACAACTGACCCTAAGTGTCTGAAGATCTTCAGCTACCTTTTTTTGGAGGCTCAAGTTTTGTTGTCATTCAAGAATTAATACTGCTGTGCCCCTGCCCTCCAGGAAGAAAAACTTCAGTTGTAAATCCCTCGGGATTTCAGGTAGTTCCCAGCTGATTTTCCCTAAGGCTCAAGTTGTTACAAGTACAGGCATGCATGCTTCCAACACCCCTCCCCCTTTATCAGAGCAAGCTCAACTTCCCCTAATCTGCCCTGGGGGAGACAATCTCAGGATGTGGGAGGAGAGTCGAGCACACTGCTGGCTGCTGGGAGACACCAGGCAGCAAGCCATGTGTCTGGACTAAGGGCCTTACCTACACAAAGCACTTCAGCTGCTCCAGTAGAGCTGCCATGTTGCCATGCTTCTACCAGAGCTGTCTCCTTGATGAAAAGTTTCCAAAGCAAGCAAGACAAAATTTACACTAAGGGGAACACAGGTATAGCACCCACACAGCCTGGTTTACACAGTCCTGCCTGTCAGCATTCTGACACAGCCACCCAACAGTGACCACCAGTAGCCCAGCACAGTTCCCATGTCAGGCCATCCTGACAATTCCCCCATTGCTTTCTAAAAAGCCCAGTGCCAGGGACAGATGGTTTTTAATCTTCATGTCCAGAAGATAAGTCTGACCAATTCAAAACATTGCAAGTTATCCAGGCGACTAAGAAACAGTAAAGTTCTTTGATGCTTACCATATCTGACTATTTTTTAAACACTCAAGATTAATTTCTAGTTTTATCTACAGCTTCCTAAAGTTTCACACATTCCTGTCATGCTTTCAGTTTTAGCTACACAAATAGGAGGTGTTAGATAACCTTTGCAGTGGTAAGCTAAGAACAGACCTTAGACCTTGCCAGTGGTAAACAAGCCTTGTTTATCCACTCCCAGCTGCTTCCACCAGTTCACAGACACTGGGCAGGAAACAAATGACTAAAGACTTCATCCAAGGTTCAGGCTTTCAAATCAAACTATAGCCCTTGGGAGGCCTGCTAGACCATGCAGCTTACATCTGAGATTCAGATCAGAGTGAACAGTCTCTCCTTCAGCAACATGAGTTTGATAGAAGACAAATACTGGTGTGAGATCCTACCACCAGACAGGGGTAAGTATATAAGACCAACACTAATGGCAAGAAGCTTAGTCCTGCACATCTATTCCAGGAGGTCTTGTTCTCAGTAATGACTCTTCTAGAGAGCAGGCTTCCTATAGGGACAAGTTGTAATCCAAGAACTAAACCTTGATTTACAAGCAGAGCTCCTGATCCTACACACACTCAATACCTCTTCCTATGCTAATGTAGTCTGCAGAGCAGGAAGGACAAGTATTTCAGTACCAGTCCCAGGATGGGAGTGTAACAGGTAACTTGCCTTGACAGCTGTGTCAGTGCCTAACAAGGAATTCCTACTGTGGAAACTGTTTTGAACATGTGCTCCATACCCTCACGCCTTACTCAGATCCCATATCACAACTATCAGTACCAGCACAACTACTCTCCTGATGAAACTCCAAAGGACAAACAAACAAACAAAAAAAAAAACCCCAAAAAAACAAAAACAAACCTCACTGCTTGGTGAGACTGGAGATAAGTGCTGGTAAACTGCACCTTCTTGATGAAGGCTGGGGGCGGGGGGTGAGGGGGTGGAATGTGGACATAAGGCCTAGGCATTACTCAGTTACAACCATCTCACTCCTCATGCTTGAAACTACACGGTGCCAGTGTGGACTTCAGATACCATCCATGCCTGGAAGCCAAGAGGAAGAGAGTGCCACAGAGCCAAGTGACTCAAGGGAGACAAGCATCACACGGGTCACTCAAGAGGATGCTGCTTCCTGGCTGAAGAGTTAAAGGGCTCAGCAAGACTCAGACCAGTAGCGTCAGCAACCAAGGTCCAGGTACTCCAGCCAGGTAGCCTCTGAAGGCAGCTCAAGCTGCCTACCTTCACTTCTGACCACCACTTCTTGAGTCCAGATCATCTGTCAAGTGACTAAAGTTACAGTATGCAGTGACACAGGCAGCCTCAAGAAAAATGCTGGTTTCCTGATGGACAATATAAAGATGTACTCAACTTCCTTCAGGAATTCTTGCTTTAAAATAATGCCAGAACAGGTAGAAACAATTAGTCACCTTAAATCATCATTTAAAGTAGTTATGGAGAAGCAAGAGCAAATCACTCAGTACCACAAGTGCCTTTGAATCACACAAATGGGAATCTGTGACACAAGTTTACATTTCAATCTCATCTCAAAGGCAGAACACCCCTCCTGAAGTTTCACTGCCCTGTGAAAACAGCCACAGCCTCAAAAATAGGTTCCCAAGCAGGAAGTCAAGGCTATTTGACATCAGATGAAAATCAACACTCCAGTGGCCTTGGCACGTTCGCTTCACTCCCCGTCCCCCATGGCAAGTTAGCAGTAGTGTTGACACAGCTTCTCCCACTGACAGAGCCTCCGATGGTTGCCGTTCCGGAGGGGAGGAGCAGCGTCCAGGAGCAGTGACATCACCAGGCACATCTCCCGAGCAGAAAATGCAACAGCAGGGGGGTTGGAGGCTGCGGCCCCATGCAGAGCCCAGCGGCAACAAGCTGCTGGCAGCCAGAGAGCACCGTGTGCCAGAGGGTATCCCTTCACTCACGGCTATTTCCAGCAGCACGTGTGGAGTCACTGACCTTGGGCACTCACTGGGAAGTTCTATTCAAGGGGCATTTAAAGGGAAATGCAATCTGCAATGGAGCAGCTAACTGCAGATCTCAAAGTGGTGTATTAAGCGTTGTCATTCAATTAATTCTCCAGACCTAACTCGGTCTTGAGATGCACAACTCACATTTGGATTGTCACTGCTGAAAGTGACCCTTTTATCCTCGGTATCATCACAACCATGTCTGAAGGCACAGCAGACTTACACAGAAACAACAGCAGATGATTTTAGGGAGCTGCAGGGGGAAGCCAACCGAACTCAACTCATCAGGCAATTAAACTGCAATTTTCAAAACAATGATGTGCAAGGATGAAGCGCTTGGGCACCCGAAGGATGCAGGATTGCTGTCAGAGAAGCAGCATGAAAGCACACTAGTGCCCAGACAAGTCCAGCATTTCTTTAAGTCTTGTCTGTACCCCTTTCCATCAAAGCAACAAGCTTTAAGTCATTCTAAAGTTCTGCAAGTCCACCAGGCCTTAGTGAAAATGGCTTAAGAGCAGTTCAGGTCAGAATTGAGAAGCCTGGAGAATTTTGGCAACACAGAAGGCGAGGTTTTGTTTAGGACAAAGGCTAAGTTTACTTCAGTCACTGAACACACTGCTTTATTTTAACAGCAGTGACAGCTACCAGTAGGTATCTGTGTGCCTACACATCCACCAGTTTTAGAGAATACCAACATCCAAGTGCCCTCAGCCCTTATTTCCCACACCAAAGCTTAGCAGACACCCATCTCACAATACAGCACTTAAAAATGCACTCTAATCAAGAACAAGAAATTTTGTTTACAGCCAAACATTAAGCTCTGCATAAATTAGACTTGTTTTCAGAGAAGTCAGACCAAAATACCATACATGACAGAGATAAAGCTATTTATAGTTTTGCACAGATGGTTTGATTGCGATTGTCATGTTTCCTCAAGGACAAGCTTTGCCAGAGATTAGCTCCAACAGGTAATTCACATGACCTCCAATAAAGTGTCTTCAAACAGAAGCTTTCCAAAGGTACTGCAGAAAGTGAGTCTAGTAGCCCTCTACCCTGCAGCATTCATTCTGGGTAGCAAACCAAGCTCAGTGGTATCTTCCCAAGGTTGTTTCAGAGGAGAGCTTACAGGTCTTGTACATTTTGTAGTTTCAGTTACAGACCTGAACTATTGGAAGGTCTGTGTTATGCAGCAGTTGAGTCACTGGCTTGGGTAGGAGGGCAAGGATGCCCCTAGTGTAGCCTCTACAACAGGTATTTAACTTGGCACCTTTGCCTTTTGAGGTACAACCCTTAGTATGCCTTGTTCGGCTCTTAGCAGGGTATTTGAGGGCACGGACCACTGCAGGACACCACAAGGACCAGGAAAGTTTAATGCAGCTACTGCCTTGCATCTTACTAGTTACACTTCTCACTGCAGAGTAGGAGAGCAATAAAATGCTGTTGGATTTTAAAAGCTTTCCTTATTGAAGGGTCAGATGAGCCCCATCTTACAGCTTTTCTACACCAGAAGTAGGGTATTAACGCAACACAAAAAAAAGGGGGAGGGTGGCACTTTAACGGTATTAGAGCTGCTTGGGATTCTGAGGACTCAGGCCAGGCATGGTGGATCTACTCATTAGTTCATGGAGGGCAAGTCATGTGTTCAGTCAGCTGTTGGAAGTCACAAGGGGGAGGGGGGGGAAAGAGGCAAGTATACTTGTTCTTCCCAAGCACAGCAAGGAAACCCTACTTAGCAAGTAATATTCAAATGACTCTACCCGCTTTAACCTCAACTACAGCTACTATGAGAACAGGGTACCCCGACTCCAGCAGCCTGGCTCCACTGGGAGCACCACTAAACTGCAGATTCCACCACAGTAGTGACTAGTACCAACCACTGCAGCCCATGAACATGGCACGGCCAAACACAGTGGCACAGCTGGTCACATATTAGTCCCTTAAAAAGGGGGCTCCCCACTTCCCCCAGCCCCATTGCCCACGTGGATACAGTTCTAGGCATAGACCAGGATCAAGTACTAGAAGTTTTTTAAATTCCCATACTGACAATTACCAAAGAACTGCTTTGACAGTTCTTGCTTGCAGCTGGGAGGACTTTGTTCTGTCACGTGTTCTCAGTTTACGTATAAAAAGACCTCATACACACATATCAATTGCTCTGCCTATCAGCAAGTATTTTTAGTTTTCAGGGTGATAATATTGAGAATGCCAGCTTTAATTTAAAGGGTTCAAAATTGCTGGGCAAGACATACTGTCTTTGATGCTGAGGTTACCCATCGTACTTCAGATTACAACCACCATTTTACTGTTAAAATAATCCCTCTATTTACAGGGAGAACAGTGCTTTTGTCTTCAGCTCAACAATTAGGTATTTCCATATTTATTAGTCTACACATACCTGGAGACTAATAATGTACCTATCATTTAATTTACCTTATTATACACTCTAATACTTCTTCAAACTGACTCAGGCTTTACACATGCTGAGGGCTACTTTCGCAATAACTGCCAGTCTCTTCAGCCGCCTGTCTGGTCACATTAATTGCTCCCAGGGCAGCCTGCTCATCTCAACAGCGATATCCACCGACCACCCAGCGCAGCATTTCACCACGCCAGCCCAGCGCTTCCCCAGCGATCACCACTCAGGACACCTTCAGGCACCAGCGGCCTCAAAGCCCTTCCACGCATAGGGATAGCCCTACAGCGACAGCACCACATGTCACAGGCAAAACGCTCCCCTCCTGGGAGGTGCCACTTGGGGCCTCTTTAAACCTCTCAGTAACGAGGGCTCCTACAAAAGCCTCTAGAAACGCGCACTCGGGAAAGGCCTGCGAGTCTCCGCTCCCGCAGCGCTACGCAGAAGAGTCCTTTCCGGGGAAAAGCCGCGCGGCCCAGCTCTATTGTTCCGGTGCAAGCGACGGGCCCGGCACGGCTCCAGGGAGCTCGGCGCCCGGCGGAGTCAGTCTCCTGACCCCGCCACGGGGGCAGGCAACCTCCGCCCCTCCCCGACGGGCCAGGCCCCGGCGGTAGAGCCCGCCCGGGCTCGAGCGTAGGCAGGGCCTTCGTGGCCGCTCCCCTGCTGAGGGAACTCCGCCGGCCCCCCCTCACCCCACCCCCGGCGAGGTGCCCCCAGCGGCGCCCCCCGCCCGACGGCAACGGCGGCCGGGGCGGAGCCACCGCCCCCAGCCCCGGCGCGAGGGGATTACCCCGCAGCGAGGCGACCCCAGGATCTCACAAAAAAACCTCACCTGATGCGTATACAGCGGCACCCACCCGAGACTCGCTGCCACCCTCTGCTCGCCTCAGTCGGTTTTAATGGGCCCGGCCGCCTCCCCGCTTTCACTTCCGCCTCCCCCCCGACAACTTCCGGTCACGGGGCCCACTCGCGATCCCTGACGTCAGCGCGCTGCCTGAGAGCCAGGGCGAAGGGGGAAAGAGGAGTAGTGGCGCGTGCGTCACGTGATCGGCGACGCTTGGCTTCCATCTTGGGTCGCCGAGGCCGTCCCGGGACTGCGGGCCGCCCAGCCTACCACCGAACCCGGGCCACAGCGGGGGAAGACGCGCCACGCGAGAGCCCAGGCGTGGCTTACGGCAGCACGCGGAGCCGCCATGTGCACGCGGCCGTGCCCGCTCCTCGGCCCGCCAGCGCCCCATCGCCACCACCGACTCCACGTGCCCTGCCTCAGGAGTCCGCAGATGAGGATGGGGCTGGAGAAATTTTCCCACTTTTGTGCTTTCAAAAATAAAGGATTTGGACCCGAGGGCGCAGATCTTTCCTTTGGGACCTTTTTATTTGCAGCTGCGATCCGGGGTGAGGGTGTGGCAGCAGCCTTTGTCAGGAAAAGTATGACTATTGGGATACATTTGGATGACGTTAATTGGGCAATAAGCAGTTCCAAGATAGATACTGCAGGAAAATAGGATTATGTAAACTCTCCAGCATCTTAATTCATGGGAGAATAGCCAACCTGGGCATAAGAGATACATCCACATTTTCTACTCTGCATATTGGCAGCAAGTTAAATTTATTAATCAGCAATTACTCAGAATATTGTGTTCAAGTCATGTGATTATCGTGGGTTTCATTAACCTGTGAACTCAGGAAAGCAAAAAGTGAAGCAACCAAAGGAAAAAAAAAATTTTTTTACAGCTAATTAAAGAGATAAAAAGACCTAAGATACTTATAGCTACATTAAAATAGCTTCTGAGCAGTGTGCAGCAGACTGCTGCCAGCTCCGCAGACAGTCTGATTTGCAGAGATGGTGGAGCTGTCAGTCAGAAAACCTTTGCTCTTCCTTCTGTCCCGAGACAAATCTCACCCATCATTAGGCAAGCAGCTTGTTTCCTCTGCAGGGTGACCCACCTGGAACTAGGAGTGTTCCCCTTGGGAAGATGCTGTGGGATTCGGTTCATTGGAGCTCATGGAACAGCCTGAGTGGGGAGTCAGGGCAGCACAGCCTCTCAAGCCTGGCTCAGCCCCTTCAGCGGAGCACCTCCCAAGGAGCACACGGGGTGTGTGTGCAGCATCCCACTGAAAGAAAATCAGACAGCCGTGCTGCTGGGGCCTGAGCCTGTCCAGCATCTCTCTCTTGCCCGGAGAGGCCTGAGTGCTACCCACGCTGCTCCAAAGCAGCCCAGCCCAAGCCAGCTTCACATACTCACAGTGATGCCCTCCCTCCCTCCCTCCCACCAGCGCTAGCTCTCGACTGAGCTGTGCCTTAGTCACTAAATGGTGATAACTGGCAGGAAAAGCAGCATAAGCTTGGATGAATCTGACGCCTTGGTGTGCTGAACCGGCTTCATCTCTTGCAAGGGAAAGAGTGAGCAAGGCAGGACAGGGCTGCTGGTCTTTGGGCTGCTCTTCATTATAGAAATGCAAACTAAGAAAGTGAGTGGGAGCCAGGATGCTGGGCTCTCCCCACGATACCAGCAAGTTCATTACCAATTGTGTACCTTTGTTTCGCCACCTGCAGGCCTGTATCACCGTTACCAAGGAAGAGGAGTCTGTGACATCTAGATCAGTAGTGTTTTTCAGCTGCCCCTTTAGATGCAAAGAGCTGCAGAATAACTAGTACTAGTTAAAACACAGACTGGACAAAAGAGCAAAAGCTTTGATTAGTGAAATGGTGGAGAAAGCCCACCCAGACACACATGATTGCTCTGGATGGGGAGGAAAGTAACCTCTCAGCTCAGCCCCAAGACTGTGGGGCCTGGGCACATCAGCAGCTGGAGGCAGAGCATTGCTTGCCCCAGTCCCTTTCCTTTAACAGGAGACCCATATGCTGGGCTGTTTGTTAGGAGCAGTTATTAGTGGTGAGGGACAGACCGTGCTCTCTTTTCCTAAAAGTTGTGGTGTTTTTCCTTTTCTTTTTACACAGTATGAAAAGCAATCAAAAATTGTGGGTGAAATTTCCTCCTTCCCTCCCTCCTGCAGGGGGATCCCAGCACCATCTATCCCATACTGTTGTACAGACGATAACCTCACATAGAGTCCCTGTGTCACTCGCTGGCTTCCCAGCCATAACCAACAGCCGTGTCACGCAGTGGCTGTTCGTGACGTTTCTGATTCTCTGTGGGAACACAGCATTTTCTCAGACTGATGAGGCAAGATCCTTCCTGCTTTGAGAAGGATACAAATCCTGGCACTCGGGAGGACCAGTATCAGCAGAGAGGCCCTTGCTACCCCAGCTGGATGCCTGTCTTTTGGCACAGATGACAGCTACAGTCACAGCAGCAGAATGAAAGGTGAAAGACAGTGGTAAGAAAACAGCAAATGGAAGTACTGAGCCATGGCGTTTTGTTTGGCCAAATGGGAACAAACACACACACACACACACACACACACATACACACACACCCCCCCACACCCCAGAATAAACACATGGTGCAGTGAGCAGCCCAGCACCCTTAGCCTGTGAAGAAAACTCTGTTCCTCATCTGATCACTTATTAGATAATATGAAAAAACAATGAAAACCCATTAAAAATTGCTCCCAATTGCCAACATTGCACAGAAGACACTTTTCTTTGCCTTTGAGGGACATTCACACAGGTGAGTGGATCCCAAAGGTACAGTGACAGACCTTAGGACCTTAAACACAGTGAGGGAACCTCAACCTCTTTTGTGCACTCATCCCTCTAAACCAGGAAGTAAGAATGCCTCCAGCTTTGATTTTCTTCCCTTTGTGACATCTAATCTCTACTTACTAACCTTTCTGATCCAATTAGAGACAATAAAACATGGTATGTCTTACACCATCTCTTTGCTTTTGTCCTTGGATCAAAAGGGACCCTCCCTTTCTCCCCTTAGTCTGCAAGATGACAGAGAGAACATAATTAGCAGGGATACAAACACACCTGTTCGTTGCTGGTTTTGGAAGGGCCCACAGAGAGGTCCAGGGAGTACATTTTAGCTGTAGCACCTACAAATCCCTGAGACTAGCTGTGAATATCAGACAATCCCCACAGTGCATTCTGTCTCTTCCACAGGCACACAGATGCTCCACCTCTGGCCATGTGTGGCATTAAAAGCTTGGAGGGAGCCTGCTCATTCCTCTGATACTTACCCAGCATATTTCAGCTCTTCAGGGTCCTGCAGTTCCTGCTCCTCACTGGTGGGCATAGCCCTGGGACCCCTTTTTTGTCTCTGAGCCCAGAACAACCTAGCATCAGCCCACAGTACTGATCAGTGAAAAGTGACTGTCCTGAGACCACTACATAAAGTTGTTTACTCTCAACTAGCTGTGCAACACTTTCCTCTTGTCAGCTTTGGCTTTCCAGAACTGCTTCCTCAAATTATCATCATACTGACCTAACTTACTTAAAAAAAAAAAAAAGGAACTAAAATGCAATAAACACACAATATATTGCTTTCATACTCCAAGCTTTATCACTGTTTTATTTAGCTTGTCTGAAACAGATTCACCTTGCTTCTCCTAGCATTTTGTTCATTAAGAAATCTTCTGCTATTGCAGGCCCACATGTGCATTTCACCTGGCAAGAGCACAGCCCTCATCTTTTGTCTGCCCTCTCCTCTAATCCCTGCCTGCAGTACAAATACCGCTCTGCTAATCTACTAATGCTTTCACCTTTGCAATCCTCAGCTGATTTCTAAGTCATACAGCAGAAACACATGAAAGCAATAAGATAGCCCTGGACAAGACTTGATCACCACATACCAACCGTAGAAAGCAACTGCAATCACATTATCTCATGGCAGATGTCCAATCTGAGCATCTGCTGAGATGCAGAGGACACTGTATGGAGGCGAGGGATTAAGATAGCATCTTTACTCAGGTAGAACACGGCTGCTGCAGGTGAAACATCTTAAAAAAATGAATCACCTATAAAGGTCCAAATGCAGCCATTGAAAGCTGAGCCCCATGCAGCATGCAGGGGCCAACCTGCAGTGTTGCAAAGCCTACCTCTGCCACATCTCTCCCCACCAGACAATGGAGCACCTAAAGCAAATGGCTCTGTACAGCTTCCCCATGCTCAACAACAAAATTCTCAAAACCACT
The DNA here is from genome assembly GCA_025447755.1 of Corythornis vintsioides. Taxonomy (NCBI): domain Eukaryota; kingdom Metazoa; phylum Chordata; class Aves; order Coraciiformes; family Alcedinidae; genus Corythornis; species Corythornis vintsioides. The sequence goes on along the minus strand of JAOEGS010009046.1, from coordinate 28,680 downwards.
GCAGAGCTGCAGTCCCTTTGATACCGGGAGGCAGCAATACTGACACCCTCCCTTAAACATCAGCTTACTCCCTGGGATGTGAAGATCCAGATCTCTCTGCTGCTCTGCCTTTGAGTCCCAGTCTCCTGCAGAAGCTATGGATGACACACTGAGCATAGGAGACATCCTCTCATGCAAGTCTCTACATTAGCCCTGACAGGACTGGCAGGGAGAAACAACTACATGCTGCTGGGCCAGGGTGCAAAAGGGGAGGGGCACCACACAGCTTTGCACTTACTATTTGGAACCACCATAGCATCTGAAGCTTGGACCAGTAGAAATCGAAGGAAACCATGGAAAGTTCAAGTATCACAGGGCAAAGGGGTGTTTTCATGGTCCAGACTTTGGGCTTGAAGGCAGAGAGGTGTTCATATCCTGTCTATGATGGTAATCCCCAGAGGTTGTCACATAAGTAGTGACAATTGCCTGAGTCCTTGCAGGACTCCCAGCTGGCTTCCTCAGCTACAGAGGTTCTCCAGCACCTTCCCACTTTTACAGCGGTGATGAAGGTGATGACATACCAGCTAATTAATCTTTTACAGCTGTGTTGGCGGGTAATTCCATATGATTGTTCTCAGTACTCAAGTGGAGATGATCCAGAGAGTTAAGTAACTTCCCTGAGGCCAGAATGAGTCAGTTACTTTGTCAGATCTGGGTCCCTCATTTCTGAAAGGTAGTTTAAACTGCAAGAATGTTATAAGAATAGGACAGATTGAGGTGCACAAAGCCAGCACAGAACTGCACGGGCCTTCACAGAACTGGCCTTTCTTCAGGGATCATGGTTTTGTGAGAGCAGTGTTACCAAAGCACCATTCAGCTGATGACACTAGTGGCTTTCAAGCCATGGGGACAGGCAGGACAGGCTGATGGCTGGCAGTGCCTGGAATGCTCTGCAGGACACACAGGTTGCTTGCCACCGCCCCTTTCGGCAGGGTGCATTGGGTGATGGGGTGGACTGACATGTGAGCTCTGCAAGCAGGTGTTTTGTGGCAAAGGTGGCCCTGTCATACTGTTGTTGTACCCAGAATGTGTAACGGGATGGGAGGCCGGTGCCATGTGACCACTGTGAGCAGGACACTTTATGGGACAGATGACTCTCACATCGCTTCTTCCTGAGCAGCGAATAAGTGCCAAAAGGTGTCCCAAAGATACTGCTCCATGAGTGGGAACCAAAGTGGCTGCACACATGCTCTCCAGGATCTGCAGGCCCATCCTGGATGTGAAGGGCAGGGGGCTGTCTCTGCAAAGACCCAGAGAGTTCTTCTGGGACCCTCTCTGGAAAGGACACGGACACATCCCACAGTGCAATTCCCTCCTCAAACGCCAGCCACCTCTCTACAAGCACAGCGTGCTGCGAGTTGGCTTCGGATTGATCTGCCTCAGCTCTTTCAAATAGCAGGTTTTCACAAATTCCTCCTTGTCTGCTATAAACTGAGAAGTAAATTCTGTATCAATAGCAACCATGAGAAGCCTGTATAATTTTGAGTGCATGTTTTTGAATAGGGTGACAAAAATACTCAGCCTTGAAGGATAAAGGTGTGTGGGCAGTGAGGTTTGCTTAGCTTTTATCTTGGACAACACTTTTCAATGCCTGGTGCCTCAGCAGCTGCATTTTTGACCCTGGGGAGTTATGACTCACTGTTTACAAATCCCTGAGCCACCAAATTGAAGGTATGCCCTGCAAAGCACAATCTCCTAAAAATGAAATGGTTTGGGGTGGATGTTAAAGCTTCAATTATTCCATTCTAGCACTCAGGGCTGGCTCCATACCCCTACCTAATTCTGGTAAATAGAAAGCAGCACCTCTTACTTAATTTTGATAAATAGGATCTCTGTGGGTCTGTCTCTTCCAGAGAAGTCCTCAGTCAACCTGACTAGATCAGGCTGGAAAAGGTGCAGTATCCCATCTACAACACAATACCAGCCCAAGAAACATCCACTCTGACTAACCTGCACTCCTGCCCTGTGCCAAATTGCTTCAGACACTGGGTCCACCCCAGTCTCAGAGTTGGGCCTGGCCTTCTACAGCACAGGGCAGAGGTTAAGGCTGACTTTTAGTTGCTTTCTGGGTGATCTGTGAGGGACTACATGCTCCACTGCTGCCATTCCTCTGTTGGAGTGGATCAGATTCCTGAGCATTACTCAGGGAAAACTAATGCAAATAGTGTACTTGGCATTTCTTAGCAGGCAGGCAAGAGAGCTGTGTCTGATGAGCCTGAGCAGCCAATTGGGGAAAAAAAAAAAAAAAAAAAAAAAAAAGAGTAAGAAAGAATGATATTTTATCCTCAGGTTCCTTTTTTTTTTTTCCCTTGATCATCAGCCTTTTTGTTATCAGGAAGAGCGATGGCATTCACTGCTGCAGTCCAATGCTGTTCACAAAGGGTTAATGACCCCTCTTTTTGGGGGGCAAAACAGCGTGTGGTAGAAAGGATCACTCACCATCAGCCATCTGGCAGGGCATGATGAGATTGTCTCTGGGGAAGGGGACACTGTGGACCACCATGTACACATACACTCAAGATCCAATAACACAGGCTTGGATCAAAGGTTTTGACTGAGTCTCCAGGGTCTGCCTTTGCAGGGGAAATGTAAATCCCAGCCAGAACTCTGCAGAGCACCATCCAGGGAAGCCCCTGCCCAAGGATTCGAAAATTCAGTAACCTGATGAGAAATCTGCATTATCTCACAGCAAACACAGAACAAACACGAGACTCCTGGAAGGAGCAGAAGGCACAGCAAGATCTGCCAATCTGCAAATGACCTCCTCTTGCACAGTCATCGGGATCTTCAGCTTCCCACTGCCTATGGCAGATCCTGCAAAGCTGAGGCTTTAAATTCAGGTTTCTGCATGAACAACGGGCTTCCAGGGTAACTACACCAGTGGATGCGTTCCTTTCCAAAAAGAAGCTGAGAAATAGCATGCGTGCAAAGATGATTCCATGGAAAGATGGCAACTCAGTTTCTCAACTGAGCGGCCAGTGGCAATTCCTCGCTGGGTTTCCCTGACCCTGAGGACAGGACTGTGGCTCTGAAACTGTACTGTTCTCACGTAGGTCCTGGCACCGCATTTGCAAGACCTGAAAGAGTGAAGAGGGTAACTGCGCTTCTCTGAGCAATACATTAAACTGCGCTCCCATGGCACGGCACCCGGGACGCAGCCTCCCCGGAGTGTCCTGCCAGGAGCCCTCACTTTCATCAGCTGTGGAGCGGCCGAGAACGGGGCGGTGAAGCCGGTCCCCGGGCAGGGCTGTCTCAGGTCGGGCTGCCGCTGCCTGAGCAGCCCCTGCGCCACCCGCGTAGCGCAAGCTATTCACAGAGGGGCCGCGCTACGCTACCGCGCTACGCTACCGCGCCAGCACCGCCCCCTCGGCGCTCCCCGGCTGCGGGGCGCCCCCTGGCGGCGGTGCGGACACGCGAGGAGTGAGAGGCTGGGGGCGCTGTGCGTAGGTCAGTGCAGTGTAGGGGAGTGCGTGGCAGGGTGGGTAGGCAGGGCTCTCTGGCACCCCGCAGCGTTAGAACTAGCTCCATCTCGCAGCCCGGACCAGGCAGAAGGAGCACCGCAGCCTGCAGCTACCGGGCGGTACCCCAGCACACCTAGCCCCCCCCTCGGGGAGCTCGCACCAGCCACGTTGCGCTCCTACCTTGGAGCATCCGGGTTCCCACTGGGGGCTCTTTATCACGGCATCTGTCCCTGTGTTTGTCTGCCAAACACGGGTGTTGTCGCCTCCACTGCCGGCTCTGGGAGGTTGTAGCCCGAGGGCAAACGAGCAGCTCGCAAAGGTGTGATCCTCTGCCAGGACCCGGCAGGAGGAGCCGAACCAAGCCCATCTGCAGTGCAAGTGCATTCAAGCACCAGTATCATCCCTCTCTGCCCATGGCTAGGACTCCCACCCACCCTCCTGCTCTGGAGTGTGGATGGACAGTAGCTTCCCGGCCCTGTTGATTCTCACTGAAAGGCTGCATTTGTCTTTTCAAACCAAGATTTACACCCAATCCTCCTCTGCATTTTTGGACACCAGTCTGCCAAAGGCGTTTTAAACTGCCGTGTGATGTGGACAGGCCACTTCAGGGTGGGTTCAAAGGGACTGCTGTATCCACGCCCTGGAATGCACTGTCTGCACTGGGAAGTACTTGAATGGCAGCCCTGATCACAGCCTAATTATCTGATACAGTTAAACCAGCACTGTTCTCTCTGTCCAAAACATGCTGTAACAAAATCCAGACCCACCCCAGGTAACACAGGTCTCCTCAGTGGGCAACGTACTCATTGCTTGTTCAGGGTCTGTATTTTAACTGCACACGTGTACCACATCTCTGCCATTAGCTGCCCACCAGTGCCAGTCCATGGCTATTTCAGTTATGTTGCTAGTAAGCTTTAAAAACAGAGTTAGAAGGGCTTTTTATAGTAATGAAGTGTCCTTCCTGCAATTTTTTCCTCCTGATTATGACAATACCTGTCATGCAGCGGTCTCACCCCCTCACAAGACTCACATAAGCTCTTCCATTTTCTTGTGTTCTTCCCAATGCTTCATGCAACTGTTTTCTCCATTAGTTTTTCTGAGTCTCATCATCTAACATAGGAATTAAAACAGATTTATTAAAAAAAAAAAAAACAAACAACAAAACCCGAAAGAAGTTATTTTAAAGAAAGGTAATCACTCTAAGGGCGACTACAGCAGTTTCCTGAAGTAACCTGAAGAAACCCCAGAGGTGCAGCCCCAGAGCAGACAGTCCCTGTTTAGCAGTCTCTGAAGGCAGGACACATTTCCAGGGCAGACAAAGCGTAGAAGCAGTCTCCACCAGCCCCCTCCAGACCCACCACTCCCCTGGCAATCACAGGCAAGCCCCAGGCAAGAATCACAGTGTGTTTTGCTTGGCAGAGGTTCAGTGTGCGTTATGCTGACTGGCTGAAATATAAGGTTGTAAAAATAACGCAAGGGGAAGATTTGTTTGTTGTTGGGTTTTTTTTCCAGCTGCTTGTCAAGGGCTTTGCCGAGGCTGAACAGACTCTGCTATAGCGCCACCAGGCCTTGCCTGCGCTCTCACAGCTGGGAATGGCAAACCTTGCCTGGATAGAATACAGAGGAGCCTCTGCTCCCCACGGGCAGCCCGGAGGCTGCCTTGATGTCACAAGGATAGGACTGAACAGTGGAACACAAACGAAACCTGGAATATGGAGGTTTAACTTATTCACCACAACAGCCATGTGTCTGTGTTTTTCAGGATTGCTGGTTTTTATTCAGATTTGCAAGCCAAGGTCTTGTTTGATCTGCTGAACATCACAGAATCAGCGTCAGGTGTTGGAAGGGGCCTTGAAAGATCACCTAGTCCAGTGCCCCTGCCAGAGCAACTTGCACAATGCTGTTTAGTATCTCCTACTCCTGACCTAGGCTTCTCAGAGGGCAACCCATTATTCACAGTCCCTATATATTCCTGGTGCAAGCTTCCCACTGGTATGAGGATCATACTCAGATAAATCCTGTTCCCTGCTGCCACAGGTTTCAGTGTGTTCCTGTGGTTACAGCCAACCTGCTTCTTCAGGAAAACAACCTCTCCACCTCAGGAACAAATCGCTCTGACATATGACACAGCTCTGAGCTTGGCTACAGTCCTGCAAAAACAGAATAGTGTAAGGTTTTTCCTGGGATGCAGTTCTGTCCACGGCTTATCCTGTCAGAGGCATTTATTAGACTGCTCTCATCCCTCATCCCTACCAGATGTGTTGGGCTGGCACCAGCTCTACCACAGCTGTTCCTTTCCCACCACCTGGTGTCCTTGAGGGTGACATGCTCTCTCCACAGTACCTCACCTGGAGCTGGGACATTACACCAGTGCCTGGATGGCAGCAGGGTCTGGTCACCTCTCTCTTGCTTCCCAACTTGCAACTCTTTGGGGCATTACTGCTGGATGGGAACATTCCCACAATGGGAGAACTGAAAGACAACACTAATGAAGAGATAAAAATCAGTGGCTCTGCACTCCTGGCTTTCAGTAGTGCTTGGCCACAGCCCTGGGTGGCTCGACTCATATGCAGGTACCACAGTCTGAGGCAGTCAGGAGGCAGCAGCTGGCACCAACCCTGCAGAAGTGGCCTGCTCCAATGCTGTCCACGAGCTATCCCAGAACCAGCGCACCCAGCCAGGGCCCTGGCAGTCATTAACTGAACCTCTGCACAAAGGAACAAAGCCTGGCACTATGGTGCACCTGCTCAGTGCAAGCTGAAAGTTCTACACAGCATGTGGGGCAGCAGTGAGAGGGGCTGGCAGAGACAAAGCTATCCTTGAGGCAGGAAGCCTAAATGCAGCAGCTTTTCAACCCACAGATAAATTTAGGTTCCCTGGTTGGGCTGAAGTCTTGGAACAGATGCTGCGCAGGCTGGGCCTAACTGAATTATCACCACTGGAAAGGGATCTGAACACGGGGTCAGCACAGAACAGCCTGATTCAGAGCTTGCCAGGGGGTCAGATGTTCCAAGTTTTGCATTTGACAGTTAGCTCAGATCCAGACTGGGCTGAACCCATCAGAGAGCAACCTTTGGACCACAATATAATGACTGAAGTGCAATTATCTCCAGACACAAGGGGAATGCAGATATATTTCTTTCTCTCCCTTTGCCAGAAGAAATTGCCCTGAGGGAGAGGGGAAAAAAAGCTGGAGCTGTGTGTGTTACTGAGGCTGCAGCCTGGAGTTCATTTATTCCCTGTGACAGGGAGGTTGGGGTTGAAGGAAGAACAGTGACAGCCGCTCTTAGCAGAGGAACATTCCACAGGCAAAACCCATCCAGACAACCAGAGGGTGTCCCCAGATGGAGCACCACTGGCCAGCCTCACATGAGAGCTAGCTGTTTCACCAAACCCTTCATGGTTCACTGTTGTTTCTCCCTGAACCTGCCTACCCAGTTCCAGGACCCCAAAGCCCATCTCTTTAGAGAAGAGAGCCAAGATAAACACACTTTTCCTGGAAAGCAGAGGGACCTGGAACATTTCCCTATCTGGAAGCCCAAGGCCAGGGAGGTGGACACTCACCCCTTTGCCCATCTCTTGCTGTGCTGCTAGAAGATAGCCCTGCTGCCATGCAAAACAGTGACAAAGGCAGCTGCTTGCACTAGGATATGCTCCTGGGACCAGTTGCCAAATTCACAGGTCTGGTGCCTAAGTAAATCAAAGTAAATCTGAAGTCATTTGCCAAGGAAAGTTCCATGATAGGAATTGGAGGGGCAGGGGAAAAGCAGTGATGGGAGAAAGGGAAGGCCAGTTAAGAGGCGATACTGCTTTGAACATAGCACAGCAGAAGACATCCCATTTTATATAGCCTTTGCCAAGAGACAAAGACTCCAGATCCAAACACACGTTTAGGAAGTCCCCTTCTGATACTTGGCAACCTCAGGCCAATTCAAAGAATTATCTCTGTGACTCACATTATGCTCTTAAAGAAAGGTCGAGTCCTGGATCACATTATGCAAACATGAAAAGTCTGTTGTCCCACAGGACTCACAGGCAAGAGCCCTGCTCCAGTAATCACAGCAGACAACATCCGTTCCTTGCTTTCATCTGCTTTAGATGTTTGGGAATAAAGTGTCAATCACCTCTTCCCCAGTCATGTGTTAAACCACTAGCGTTTTGCTTTCTCCAGCTCTCTCTGACCAAGTTAGCTCAGGGCTGATTGCCGGGCCTGGGATGCTTGCAGCACTTACACTTTGGCATCACTTAGCTGCCTGTAATCAGTGGCTTTTTAGCAGAAAATTTGGATTCAGTTTAAAACCTCACCTTCTAGAGCACCAGAGATTCCTGTGCCAGGCCAGCAAGAAACAGTCCTATTTGGGTGGATCATTAGTTTAGCAGGGTGATCAAAAGAACGAAACGCCCATATCTGCATAGCACCCACTTCTAAACCCCAGGGCCACCTCAGGGCGGGCACCACCACTGGGTTTTACACTTTTGGCTTCAGAGCCACCTATCACAGCCACGGCAAGAGCCGGATTCTCCCAAAAAAGAGAAGACAATAGAGCTGCGTTGTGCGGAGGCTGGAGAGGTGACGTAAAATCCTGTGGGTGCTCCGAGCGCCCGGATTGTGGTTGCTTTTTGCTCCTTTCCAGCTTTTTTCTCCAAGGCAGCCCCAAGGCCTGGCCCCGGGGAGCTCAGCAGGAACGCCGCCCGGCCCATCCGGCCGCCCCGCCCCGCCCCGCGCGTCCGCCTCCCGCCAACATGGCCTTTCGCCTCAGACACTCACGCGGTCGCCCTGCCTCTGGGGGAAGAGGAGGGAGGCCTCCAGCGCCGCTGGGCGCCGCCATCGTGAGCCTCCTCCCCCACTGGGAGCCGCCATCTTGTGTCTTTTCCCTATAGCGCGGGCGCCGCCATCTTGTGCCCTCCCCGTGCTGTGCGTGTCAGCTATGGCGGGTCTGCTATGCCGGCTGTTCCTCTGCCTGGCGGCGGCCGGGGCTGCCGCCGACCTGCAGCTGGAGGAGGCGCGGCGCTCCGTAGACCTCAGCACCCACCTGGCCAAGGTGTCCGCCGAGCTCAGCCTCGCCAACGCGGCGGGCGGCGCGGCCGCCTCCGTATTCCTGCTGGCGCTGGAGCCCGGGCTGGAGCCCCGCTTGGCCTACCTGGGCGTGCAGGTGAGCGCGAGCTGCAGGGAACAGGGGCGTCGGCGCCCCGCACCCCGGGGGGGTGCCGCGGCGCGGCCCGCGACGCTGCCCGGGCCCCGCCGCCCGCAGGGACACGTCGGCACAGCGCCACCGCCCCGCGCGCTGCCGCCCTGCCCTACGCGCGGGCTTCGCCGGCCGCCGGCGTGGCGGGCGCGGAGAGGCTTCCGCGGCCGGACGCTGCCCGCACAGCCCGGCCGCCAGAGCAGCGGCGGAACTGCGAATTTCTGCTCCCTACAAAGCGGCGGACGGCCGAGGCGGCGGGTAGCGGGAGCCAAAGGCATGCTAATGAGCGTCGTCGCTGATATAACGGGAGCAGCCGCGACCCCCCAGCCTTGCATCCTCAGCTAGTGCCGGCCCGGGGATGGGGTCCAGACTTACATCACGGAACGTACATACAAGAAGGTTCTTTTAATCTCAGAAACATTGGCACTGATCTCCTTTGCTTGCTGGCCGGCCGAGTCCTGTTCCCATGGCTTCCTCACTACCCAGCCACTGTAGAAAATCTACAGGAGAAATCACAAAAGCTTCTAGTTAACTGAAAGTCTCGTTTGCACAAGTTAGAGTGACTATGCTGGTTTAGGAACCAGGCTGAGAGCAGCTGACAGAGTTAGCAGAATTCTCCAGATTTTCTTGCACACTGACCGCACTGCAGTTTGGATGAAAAGTGAAAAACACAAGAGGTTGTGTGTTTTTGGGTTTTGTTTTAAGTAGTTATCTAGTGGCTTGTACATTCTGAAGGGCATCCCTCTAAGAAGTGGATAGGGATGATGTGGAGTTTGCCCAGGATATGATGTCTTTTAAACAGCAGCACACTGAGCAGTCTTGTTTTGGAACAGGTAAAGGGTGAGGAAGAAGAGGAGAACACCTTGGAAGTGAGAGAGACTAAAGTTAAGGGTAAAAGGTGAGTGTCACCCTCTAAGGTAACTTCCTAGAGTTGTGCATGGGGGTTCTACCATCATCTTCATGATGGAGCAGAAATGCTATCTCAGTGTCACGTATCTGGAGATTCTGGAATCTTTTGTTTCTGAAAACATCACTCAGCATCCTGGGGTGCTGCAGAGCTGGGGAGGACTGTTCACACAAGCAGCTAAATGCAATTCCTTCAGCCCAGGAGGCCCCAGTAGAGGTCATTCCCCTTCCTCAGGTGCTCTTTCCTCAAGAGACAGCACTTGCAGATTTAGATCTCCAAGCCCAGCACATACCTGCTTCACACAGCTGCTGCTCCTCAGTGGAGTGCCTTATAAAGGAGAGAATCTTCTCCAATGCAACTCTGCCTTCAGGTGGGCTCACCTGTGCTTGGTCTCTTGTACTCAGTGCTTTCATAATGCCCTCCTCCTTCCTTATGGGCTTTAATTTAAGCACCCAGCTATGGTTATGCTCTTACCTGTCCTTTTTGAGTTCTCAAATGATTGGCAGTGGTGCTTACAGGGGGACTGTAAGTGTTTGCCTGTGACCCCAGAGTACCAACTGCTCCAAGTCTGCCACTTTTTAAGATGTTTGCTATTTCTGGACATTTGCGCATGCTTCTCTAATTCAGGTTGTTGTCTTCTGAAGAGTGGAAACACCCCTGTTGAAGCATATTTTGTAAATGCAGAACTGGGGCAATGGGGAGGAGTGTGTCATGGGAAGTTGCAGGGGTGGGATCCAATTACTTTCTCGGGGCAGATCTCACATGACTTACCTGTTCTTTTCTCTTCCAGTGGAAAATTCTTCTCTGTGAAGCTCCCATCTCCTTTGGCACCAGGAGCCAAAGTTCGTGTGTCTGTGGAAATGGTTTTCACCCATGTCCTGCAGCCCTACCCCACCCACATTACCCAAAGCGAGAAGCAGTTTGTGGTCTTTGAAGGAAATCACTATTTCTACTCACCCTACTTCACCAAGACCCAAATGACCCGGGTCAAACTGGCCTCTAGGAACGTGGAGAGCTACACCAAGCTGGGCAACCCTTCCCGCACAGAAGATGTAATTGAATATGGCCCCTTCAAGGACATTCCTCCATACAGCCAGGTAAATGTCTGTGCAGAGAGGTTGTGGCTCTGCGGAGAGCATCATGCAAGCATGGCACCCATGCCTCAGAAGCTGGAGGGTGGGAAGGAGAGGCCTTTGTGGAAGAACCGCAGGTCAGGTCTGCATTAGCCAGCCTGCAGGCTGGGGGCATGGGACAAGCTCCAGGAAGGTGCTACTACTGCAGACGGGATTGCTGAGCTCTGCTTGCCATCCACAGAGCAAACTGAGCCCCTCTGCATGATTGTGGCAGGGGTGTATGTGTCATGGGGAAGACTGTGCCTCTAGCCCCCTCCCTCTTGCAGCTCAGACAGGCATGCAGGCTGTGACCCACAAGTATACCCCAGGTACCAGTGCCCTGTCTGAACTGGGCTGGCTCGAACCTTCCTCTGCTGTTGACTTCACCTCTGCAGAGCCTGTCAAGGAGGTTTCTGTGTGAAAGAGACCTAATTGTGAGGGTAAGTCGCTCCTTACTTCAGGTCTAATAGCTTACTTTTTTTTTCCCCTCATTAGGACACTCTGAAGGTGCACTATGAAAACAACAGTCCGTTCCTGACCATCACCAGCATGACCCGAGTCATTGAGGTGTCTCACTGGGGGAATATTGCTGTTGAAGAGACAGTTGATTTAAAGCACACAGGAGCAGTGTTGAAAGGGCCTTTCTCCAGATATGACTACCAAAGGCAGCCAGACAGTGGGATCTCATCTGTCAAGTCTTTTAAGGTTGACATTTTGCATATTTTTTTACCTTTTTTTTCCCCCTGTAACTTCCCTCTTTGTTACATCAAAGGGGAATTAAAAAAATAATAATTTCATTTTCTTTGGTAACCATACCCAAGTGATAAGAATATTAAAACTCTGCAATATTTTCAGAGGAAGATCGTGCTATATAGGGGTAGCTTTTGGAGGAAGAATCTCTTGGCCAGACCAACTGCATATACCAGGGCACACACTCTTTCTCCATACTGCCACCTCTCTAATCTCAGGGACCCTCTAAAACCTTTAATCGCAGTGCTGACAGCACCACTTTCCATCTTCTGCTCTGCAAGGACCATTCATTCTGTCCCCACCCTCTTATTTCAGAGTTACGCTCATCGTGTTGAACAGTATTAATTGGAAGCTCACCTATTCATTCCTTGCTCACAAAGCACTTGAGTTAAAGCTGTAGCTCTGCTGGCCAGATGTGAGATGTATTGTGTGTTTTCATCTGAACCAAGACCTTTTCTAGCTGCTTGAAGCCTCCAGGATTGATTGTTGCAATTCTCCCAAGGTGGTGCGGCCAAACAGAAATCTCATTTTGCTGAGTGTAAAGCCAGCAAGCTCAGTGAGCTAAGGCAGCAGGCTGGAGTGGAAAGGGAATTGCTGTCCTGGTGGGCACGATACGAACCCTCGCTGTCTGGGGTGTTTGAAGCTGGGCTGAAGACATTCATCTAGATGCAAGTGATTTTAGTGCTGGCAGCCACTTCTGCGGCTGATTGCTTATAATAGTACAATTTTACCACTCAGTGGAACGGAATGGCCATTTTGTCATCTCTCTGGCGGGAGCACAGTTTCTCCCGCTTAATAGCTGTTACTGCTTTTGCCAGGTTCCCTGGAAATAACTCCCTGCTGATGCTCTCACTGCTGCTTCTCTCCACACAGACCATTCTCCCAGCTGCTGCTCAGGATGTCTATTACCGAGATGAAATTGGAAATATCTCCACCAGCCACCTCCTTGTCCTGGATGACTCTGTGGAGATGGAGATCCGTCCCCGCTTCCCTCTTTTTGGGGGATGGAAAACCCATTATATCATTGGCTATAACCTCCCAAGCTATGAATACCTCTACAATCTCGGTGGGTGGCACAGGGGAATGGAATAAGAAACCTCTTCCTCTGTGTTTATAGGTGGTTACTGTACAGTAAAGAATTCAAAGCTGTGGTGTGTTGCACCTTAGCAACAGCAGGTGCTAGCTATTATTTCTAGAATATGCAAATCCACCTTCTTTTCTTTGCTTCCTTCAGGTTTTTGTAGACATCTGTTTAAAATATACTTGAGTATACTGGTGCCCCCTGCTGCACAATGTTTCTTTGAATTCTACTCTTGCTTATGTTAGAAAATGAGCTTCAAGCCCCTTGTTCTTTGAGGAATTGTAACCATCCTCTGGTCTGCACTCTTAGGTGATCAGTACGCCCTGAAAATGAGATTTGTTGATCACGTGTTTGATGAGCAAGTCACGGACTCTCTGACTGTCAAGATTGTCCTGCCAGAAGGTGCCAAGTAGGTGTCATTTCTCCTGGCTTGTTACTGCAGATGATGTTGTGTTGGTGGCAATTCTCCAGGCAACTCTTAATGGCATAAGGACAATGAAACAAAACCATGACTTCAAATGTGGAGCAGACCTCAGAACACAGTTTTGCTTCCTGTTACTGTTGTTTAAACAGCATGATTGGCTTTGTGCTAGAGGCTACAGTTGGCCAGCCAAGTTCTAAGTTATATCATCTGTAGAGACCTATGGTCCTGTCTGGTTTTATCCACAGGAATATCCATGTGGACAGCCCCTATGAAATCAGTCGTGCTTCAGATGAGCTTCACTACACGTATTTAGACACTTTTGGGCGTCCAGTTATTGTGGCACACAAAGGCAACCTTGTGGAGCAGCACATCCAAGACATTGTGGTGAGTGTGGCCTCTCTGCATGGTTTGCCTGAGCAGTTGTGCCTCCTTCAAATTCAGCAGTACAGTCAAACACCCATACTGGGTTCCAGAAAGAAATACTTGCTGGGCTGCATGGCCAGTTACATTATGCCTGTGGAGAGGTTCTCTCTCCTGTAGTAACATGGGTCACTGCTCAGTGTTTCAAACTTCTTTTCTAGGTTCATTACACCTTCAACAAAATCTTGATGCTGCAGGAGCCTCTGTTGGTGGTTGGAGCCTTTTACATCTTGTTTTTCACTGTGATCGTCTATGTGAGGCTGGATTTCTCCATCACTAAGGTACTGTGTGATGAAGAGCCCGTGGGAGCTTTAGTTGCTTACTCAGCTGATGGTTGGAGATTTTTCACACCAGTAATTCTTGCTGATCATTCCTGGCCTTGGCATGTTTTACTAGATTGAGCCCTGGGTTTGTGCTGCCTGAGCGTTGGTGCTGCTGCCAGGTTTGAGCTGGTGTGCTAAGGCTGAACAGTTTTGTGTCTGGATACAAAGGAATCCCTCCTGAGAAACTGGAATGTCCACAATTCTCCACTGCAGTGTTTCCACTTTTTTATTAAGCCATTTGTTGGGCTGGACTGAGTGCTGAAAGGTGCTCTCCCTAGTCAGTACTTGCACCATTCATCTAATTACTGCCAATTGCAAAGGGAGCAATTTTTGTAAAGAGTCCAGGCAGAGCTTGATGCAGGTCACAGATAGGATTGCTTTGATCATCCCTCCTGTCTTTCAGGATCCAGCTGCTGAAGCTAGGATGAAGGTTGCTTGCATCACAGAGCAAGTGCTCACCCTAGTGAACAAGAGGCTGGGGCTGTACCGTCACTTTGATGAAGCAGTGAATAAGTACAAGCAGTCGCGGGACATATCCACCTTGAACGGCGGCAAAAAGTCTTTGGAGACAGAGCACAAGGCCCTGACGAATGAAATTGCCTCTCTGCAGTCTAAACTGAAGACAGAAGGCTCTGACTTATGTGATAAAGTAAGAAATTATTATTTTTTATAGCTCTTCTGTTCTTAACTATCAAGTATTCTAGGTGAGTTTTAATTTGGGGTTTAGCTTGCAATCTGTATTTTTTATTGCCTCCCCCTAAAATTATGGCTTGATCCCTTGCCCCAGGGGTGCAGAGATTAGTTTGTTCTTTTTTGCAGTAATTCTCATTCTGTAGCCCTCTAAAGTGCTGCTGGTAAACAGCTGCTCATGCTCTTAAACAGTCCTTGAGCCAGCTGCACGAATACAGATTAATGCTTTTGTAACATAATCCTGATGCTTCTCCATGTGCATGGCAGCAACACTTGGGCAAGAATAGAAACTTAACACATTATCAGTTCTGACTACTGCTGACACCAGCTAAACCAAAATCTTCTCCCCTCATCTCTTACTTTCTTGCACATGTGAATAAGGTGCTGACAGAATTTTGGTAACATGATGCTTCCTGGGGGTGTTTCTCTGCATCACACTGAAAGCTACGGCGCAGTGAGCACACACCCGCTGAATTTCAGTGCATACTTGGAATAGCCACTTCACCCCAAGTGAGGGATACTTTAGTCTCTAGGGTCCATTCAACCAACAGCCATCTTGCTCAATCTGTTGTTGACTCAGAGTAGCCCTATCATTACAGACCAGCCTCTCACATGCCATTAACAATAACTGTAGAGGCACAGATTCCAGATGTCATAGTTGTGATTCAGCTTGAAACCTTTAAATCTATCATTAATAATCACTGCACCTGTTCCCTGGCAGAATGGCTCCTGGATTCTTGGAGCCCATTTACCTGCACTGCATAAGTGTCCATTAATGAGATATTTCTCATAATTGGATGCCAGGAGAGGCATTGTCTCAGGAGGCAATGTTTGGGGATTGGAGATGCTTCCACTTGCTACTGATTTCATTCACTCCTGCTTTATCATCTCTCCTATTCCAGCTTCACTGCAGGGATGTTTTTTGTCTTCTGTAATAGTTCCTTTGTTTCTTACCCTTTAAGGTAAGTGAGATTCAGAAGCTGGATGGCCAGGTCAAGGAGCTTGTTCTGAAGTCCTCAGTTGAGGCCGAGCGATTGGTGGCGGGCAAGCTGAAGAAGGACACGTACATCGAGAATGAGAAGATGCATTCCAACAAGCGTCAAGATCTGGTCACCAAAATAGATAACATCCTCGACGCGCTGTAACACTCTGGTCAGTGACCAGGTGAGGGCAGAGCTGTGAAGGGAGGTGAGAAGCCTGGGAGGGGACTTTGAGCCAAAACTCCTTCCCACCAAAATTAGGTGAGAGTTCATATGAAATGTCTGAAAGTACTTTTTGGTTTTAGATTTTCCTATAGAGCCTGTCTGCTCAGGTACGCATGCTGTGCGAGGGACCACGACATCTTGCTGTTTGGCTGGGTAACAGGGTTTCTTTGCCAGAGGCAAGACTCAGCCAGGCAATAGAACATGTGTGGTTTGCTCTGTGTAGATGCACCCTGACTAAACGCACACAAACAGCCTGTCTGAGTACAGACACGCCCGTGGCAAATCTGAATGTTGCATATCCTAAAAAAAATAAAAAATACTTTTGTTCTACTTTGAAATAAACTGGCCATTGCCTTGTCTTCATGTGTTGTGCCGGGGTGGGGGGAGGCAGAGGCTTTGGGTGGCTGTATTGTGCCCACCACTGGGGCAGTTCCCAAGGCAGCCAGGTTCAGCCCTGACCACTCCTGCCTCCTGTGTGCCTTGAATACAGAGTTCTGGCACCCCAAAATACCTTAAACCCAGCAGGGGAGAAAGCTACAACCTTGCTCCCTAGGACACTTCTGCCCCACCTTTGGGAGAAGAACCACATGACAGTACCCCTCCTGCTGCACAGGACAGCAGTCCCAGTGTCCCTTGTGCTGCCCAACTAGGCCCTTGTTCACCCTGGGCTCTGTTCCCCACTTTAAGATTATTTTTTTTTCCTGTGCCTCTGCTTCCATGCATTGCTGAACACCCCAGAGCTGGTTGTGGGGTGGCAAGGCAGATCTTATTTACTGCACTGGGGTGGCTCGGTTGTTTACCAGAGTGGCTTGAGATCCTAATACAGAAAGAACCAGAAAAAGGCAGAATGGGCTGTGTCCCTCTGCCTTCTCACAGATACCTTGCCTTGAGCTGCTGTAGAGAAAGCTGCCTGGGGGTGGGCATCTCTGCAGGGCAGGGGTGGTTAAATGGGGTGCAGTCTTCTCCACTGGGCATCCACGTCCTCCTTTGAGAAGCATGCTCAGCAGAAGAGGTGGAAGCTGCCTACAAACTGAGTAAGAACGTGCTACACCACCTTGGAGTGATCTGAGCCACCCCTGAGGACACTAGTGCCAGAAGTGGCTGTGCTGGGTACTGGAGATGTGTGGCAGGACCTGCGCTGGCACCACACAGTGCTTGGGGCACACACAGCTCCCATGGCCCAGCACTGCCTGCAGACCCTGTGCTTGGACATGGGAAACTAGCCAGACACCAGCACTTTGCCAGGCCACCTGCACTGCCTGACCCTGTGTCTCAGGCCCATGTAGCCAAGATCTCCATTACAGACACACTGTCTTTGCCCTGCACTAGCCCCTCTTGTCTTGGATAAAAGTTGTCCTTATCCTCTTCTGAAATGTTTTTGTTACAGAGGAGGCAGGAAAGCCTTTTCCCCAGGGCCACACAGCTCCCAAAGCGGGTTTGTTAGTCAGGAGTCTCTTGCTGCAGGCCTGACCCTGATTCCAGGTGCCCACCACATTGTCTGCCAGGTGCCAGCTCCCTCCCATGCCCACAAACCTCCCCCTGCAGAAGGGTGGGCAATCCTGGATTCCCTGCCTATGCTCCCTGCACAGGTGCTGTTGGGAACCCTGAACTGAAACCACAAGCTCTGCCTGCCCAGGCAGCATGACGAACAACTAAAATAAAATAAACCATCATCATTAACCCATTGGGCCAAAACACATGCACAGTATTTGGGGAGGTACCAGGAGCACCCAAAGCCTGACAGAGAATGTGTGTTGCACTTGGAACAACACTCTCAGGGCCAGGGGAGAAGAGGGATCAAACAGATGATCCCAGAGACACCCTGAACATCCCATTCCCCCTGGCAAATTAAGGACAGTGCCACCCTTCTTCCCTCACCTCCCACTTCACCCAGCTTCACAAGCAGACCAGACCCCTGAGGGTACAGTGAGCTTGTACCCCTACAAAGCTCAGTGGAGCTGATGGGGTGTCTCTGGCTTCTTCCCTGTCTCCAGGGGCTCTGTTATATGGGTACACACCACACCCCTCACAGCTGCTGGGCAGTTCCAGATCCTACTTGTTAATGGAAACCACAGCTGCAGAGACAGCAGCTATAAATAGGAGGGATGAAGATAGGCAGCGCCAGCATAAAAGGCTTCCAGTCCCCAAAGAAAGCTGCCCCAATTCCAGAAACCAAGAATAAAACAGCTGCTGCAAAGAGCAATGCTTCTCTCCACACAACTCCTTTCTGCCACTCTCCTCAGATGTGTGCAACCTCCCACCATGCACCCTGAGCCCATTCTGCTCCTGCAGGACTAGCCCACACATTGGGAAAGGACAATTTGGGGCAAGGGGCCCAGAGATGTCCCTGCTTTGGGGCTTACTGCACATCCTCATGGCAGGCAAGATACCCCCAGGAGACAGGCCCCAGCTCCTGCACACTTTTCAACTGGGTCATGAAGTAGAAGGGAGACACACGTGCTGTGACATTCCCCCTAGAGCAGTCCCTAAATTTTGCACCTGCTCACTTGGTTGCCAGAAACACTCAGAACTGTTGGAGAACCGTAAGGCTCATCCCACATCCAAAAACATCCAGCCCCTTTGCTGAGCCCTGAGCAAGGGGCAGTCCACCAGAGCAACCTGGAGCAGCACGTGCATCAGGGAACCCTTTCAACAAACACAAAGCAGCAGAACAACCTAGAAACCAGAGACAATTCTGGATTCCTGCAAATTTTCTCCTGAGAATAAACTACAAAAAGGAGGAAAAAACCACAGCACCTACCAGGAGCTGAGTCACAAAAGCTGAGGGAGAATCAGAGCAACAGCACCCAATGGCAGCAAATGGATCAGTTAGGGCTGTAGTTGCTGCTCTCTGCCAAATTTAAAGGAAGCAGGGTCCAATCCATTGGCTGGGGGAAAAATGAAGAGGGGAATTGGGCCAGAATGGCAGTGAGCTGTTCATCTTCTGCTATCTTCTCCCTCATCTCTGAGGGCTCAAGACGATCTGAGTTCAAAATCCCTCGTTTGGGTTTTACAAACAGTAAATGTATCTAAGGAGGTTTCAAAATTATTTTCCTACCCAGAGTTCAGTGACAAGCACAGAAGTAAGTCCTTGCCAGATGTGTGTCCCAAGGTGCCCACTGAGGGCAGCCTGAAAGAGTCCCCATCAGCAGAGTCGTGCAGTTCAGTCTCTCCTCCATGTGCCTCAGGTTGTGCTTGCTTTGCTCTTGCAGCCACTCATCCTTCAGCCAGTGTCACCATGCTGGACTCTGCCACCAGGGCCAGTCCAGCAGGTCTTTGGCCAGGGCTGGCCTTGATGGCACCATTTTTGTCTGGTTTTGGCATCTCCGTGAACTCCAGCTGCTGTTTTCCAAGGGTATTTCTTATTTCTTCCAAACGTGGCAACTCATTGAGTGTGAGGAACCAGAGCTTTCAGGCTTCCAAAGCATTATAGCCAACACCAGGCAGGGATATAGGCACTGTTGCCAGGGAATCCAGGCACAAGGGCTCCTCTTTGCTTCATTTATTCTCATGGACATCTAACCTGAGACCTGTGGGCAGGGGAATCCCAAACTGATGGAGAGGACAACTTTCATCCTCTCTCTGCCTCCTAACACAGCCAGGCCTTCAAGGGAGGGCTGAGAGCTGCAAACGAACTGGGCTTTGTCGCTGCTGCTCTGTGCAGAAGGTTTTCTGGGTGAGAAAGTTCATGTGTGATCTTGTTCAGAAAATAAAGCCTGGGGAGGCTGTGAGGAGTGGGGAGACATCTGCCAGGGGAGTTGCAGAGCAGTAGAAAGAAAAGTAAGGGTCAGGTAAAGATGCACTTGACAACTTCCAGCAGATTAACATCTCACAGGTAATTAAAACTGAGCCCTACGGGGACCCCATGATTAGTTTTGCTCCTGTGCAAGAGTGTGGAAGCAAAAGGTTGAAAGGTCTATGACTTGCCTCTACAGCAAAGGGAACAAAACTAAGAGAGAAGGAAAAAAAGCATATGTAAAAGAAGGAAAAGGAAACCACACAAAAGCAAGATTTGCCGGTGAAAGCGAGCAGCCATGATTTCACGTCCCCAGTGCAGTGCAGCCACCTGCCTCACATGGTGTGGGTGGCACACGGGTCCCCCCTGCCTCCCTCCTGCTCCCCCCCTGCACCCCACAACTCTCAGCTCCGCTTCTCACCAGGATGCTACCTGCACCCAAAGCTTCTCCTGGGGGTCCCGGGCAGCCAGAGAACAACTTCTCCCTCTTTGACTTCTCAAAGTTCTCCAAACTACATAACTGAAGACTCACCCAGGAGCTCCAACTCATCCTTGAACTCAACATCTGGAGAGAAAAGTGGGTTTTATAGTCAGGGGCATTGTAACTCCCACCCACAGCCTGTGGCCCTGGCCAGCCTCCCTTCCATCGTCTGTGGGTGGGGAATGCCCAGAATTATTTCTGTGCCATTGGCCCCATTTCCCCTTCCCGTGCTGATATCTCCCCTCTATGCCACATGGACCAAATACCTTGTTTGTTTGTTTGGGTTTTTTTCATTTATCCAAATAAAATCACCAAGATTAACTCAGAGCAAACCCTTCAGGTCTGTGGTTGGCTCTGGGGGGGTGTCACGTCTCTGTATGCCCCAAGGAAGCATGTCGAAAAGCATTCCTGGTTTAGCAACACCTCTTCCAGCCGACCTGGCCTTGCCACTTCACAGTGAGGCAGAGCCAGAGCACATGCTGAGCACCATGACACAAGCATCTGTACTTTAGTGCCAACTGAATTACAGCCTCAGGCAGTGCACACCAGCACGCACATCCACACACACACCTGCTCACATCTGCATGCACACCCTGTGCCAGCACAGGGGGTTTTGGTGAGCTCCCAGATTAAACTGGTGTGTTCTTTTTGTCTGTCCATGGACCATTCCTGCAGTGGGACCACAGCACCTTGGTACACCAACCCCATGGTGGATCTGGCAGCAAGCCCATTCATGGCTCTGTAGATGGACAGACAGACTTCCCCACATGTTCTTTTACCATTTCCCTTGCTCCATCCCCAGTAGTGTTGCCTAGCTTGAAGTCTACCCAGCTTGGTGGCTGCTCAGCACCATCTGGTGGCTGTGGACCAGTGGCCTGGAGGGGTATCTGGATGGAATGTACCTTGCGCTACTGATGGCAGGGGCATCTCATATCCCCTCTTGCAGCTCCCACTCCCTTGCCAGTGCAGGGTGGCCTGTCTCGCAGAGAAGGACCATGTCCCACCAGGCACAGTACTGGGAGAAGTACCACGTCCCAGTGGGTGGCAGTGCCAGGAGGGATGGAAGAAGGTCCCCATGATGTTGGTGGGGCCCATGGTGCTGCCATGGCACCTCAACTCTTCCACTGCCGCTAGAGGCCGACAGCACCCAGGGAAGCTGCACCGCCATGCTGAGCAGCCCAGCCTGCCCCAGCCCTGTCCTGCCACCAGCCCCACCACTTGGGGGACCCATTGCTGTGCCAGTGCACGGGCCAGCCCTGCCTGGGGATGGCGGCAGGCATCTTTCTCTCTTTTTCTTTTTTCTTGTTTAATTTTTTTTTTCTTCCTCCCCCCTTTTGCTCCTCCTTGTCCAATTTGTCTTCGAGGCTGACATGAGAAAAAACCCCAAATGACAGCGCCTGCCCGGCACAGTTTTACCACAGTATCCTGAAAAAGGCATCTGGTGAGCTGATAGTGCAGGGGGGCTCCGAGCAGGAGCCCCTGCCGGAAGCGGAGCACTGGTGGCGGTTGAAGGGCCGATGCTTCATCACGGGCAGCAAACAGGAAACGTCCCCTGGGCCCAGGGAGCTCCTCCGGGGCCACCTCAAGGTCTTGAGGCACAGCCAAGACAGTCCACCCCACTGGGGCCACGGTGGGCCTACCAGGACCCCATGTCCTCCCCACCCAGCCCCATCGCCATCTTGCACTGGGTCCCATGTTGCACCTTTGAGCCACCTCCTCCTCCCGAGGGCAGCAGCCATGCGTGATGTGGCTGAAGAAGCACCATGGGGTTGGTGTGGGCCTCGCCTGCTGTGGAGGGCGTCCCCTCTTTTTGATGCCTATGGCTTCAAGGGATGTCCCCTGTTGGTGCCATCTGTATGGTTTTGCATGGTGCTCAGCCTGAAGCCACTGCTGTGCCAGGTGACTACAGGTGGTGGGGAGCATCCTCGTCCCATGGGCTATGCATGGCAGTGTCCCACGTGGCGCAGTCTCGAGGTGCAGAGCATCGATTGGCCAGCAGGGATGTCAACCCCACAGCCACAGACTGGAGGAAGCCGACCCGAGGGGAGAGCAACTGAGAGTATCTCACACCTCTGAGTTCAGCATGTGGTCGGACACTCCCAAGAGAGAAGCCCCTCCTCAGGCCACCATGAGTGCAGAGGTAGGCAGGAGAGAAGCAGAGAGCTCATGGCTAAAGCAGGAGTCCACCACGCATTGCACTGGGTCCCTTTGTGCTGAGAGGAGATGTTGGCCTGGGCACATGGGCTCTGCTGGCTGCCTCCATTTCATCATGCTTCTGATCATCCAGCCCTCCTGCATCCAACTGCTCAAGAGTACAACTTGGTCCTCTCTCCCCACCCCACCCCACCCTGTTCTTGACTATACAAGGCTACTGGGTGGCTGTGCAAGGCTCTGCCCTGGAGCTTGTCATTAGGATGACTTCTTGCTCTTAGCCAGGTACACAAGCCAAAAGGTCCCGGGCATCTTCTTGCCCTCTGACTCTTGAACTGATCCAAACTGTAATGGTTCAGAGTTTACTAGTCTTGGACCAAAGACCAGAGATTCTGGCTTACCAAACATCCTCCCATGGTGAAATTTTCATGCTCCTCACTCACACAGCATCATCACGGTGGCAATGGTTCAGAGCAGAGATGGTGAAGGTGATGCTCAGCACCTCCTAGGCAAGCCTGCTGTACAAAGAGGAAAAGGGACTAATTAAAGAAATATCCCTGAGGAGTTCAGAGCAAGCCTCTGGGGAATGCTGCTCCTAAAAGCCAGGCTGGTATCCTCCTCCAGAGCCAGCTGCTCAGGGTGAGCATCACAGTCAGCTTGCCACCAACATCCCTGGGTGTATTTTCCTCCAAGGTTCATTTCACTGCAGGCACCTGGTTCACTTGGCTGCCCCAGGGGCTGTGCAACTTGTAACATGGCCCTTCTCACCCCACTGTGGAAAGGCACTCAATCCTGTCCTCCTTCCCTCTGTACCTTGCATGCTGGTAAAGTCTAGGACAAACCTATAGCCAGATACCAGGAACACACCCCTGCTCCATACCCCCTGCTGCATTGCCATGGGATCCCAGGAAGCCAAGACTACACTTTACTGCAGTTTACAGGACTGATGTTTATGCCAACATGCTTTTACTGTAAGTTTTGGTACCAGGGGAGGTTGTGCAAGCTGGAGGCAATCAGAGGGGGCTAAGGAGAATTATTTAGAGGATGTGGTGCTGAAAGAGCAAATCTACATGGTGTGGGTTAGCAGCAGTTAGCAGTGACATTGTGTGAGCTCAGGTATGAGGGATCAAGTGAGTGCCAGCACTAGGGAGGTGAATTACTTAGGTGCTAAAGCTAGAAGTAATAGAACCAAAGCATCAGAGTGAGCATCCTAACAGAACTCACTGTCCTGGAGAAATTGGTCCCTTGTATTATTATCCCCAGGGGCTGGTGTTCAGGGTATATAAAACCTGTCTTGTTTAAAAAGGATCTGTCAAGACAGAGTTGCAGGAGCTGAAGCATTGTCCAGATAAAGGAATGAGTGGGCCTCACCTCTGAGCAAGGCTACAGATCTCCAGCTCATAGGTGGATGCAAAAACCTCCATTCTTTACCCTGGCCAACAGCCTGAGAGCACCCGGGCAAAGGACCAGCATCTCCTCTGTGTGTGTCGAGTGCAGAGCACAAGAAGTAGCTAGATCAAACCACAGGAGCCAGGAACACAGGAGGAGGACATACATCCCACAGGCAGCAAGCCAGCCTGGCACCCTGCCTGGCCTCGCTGCTCACCCCATCCTGCTGGTTCCTGTACCAGCAGTGCCCCCTGTCTTCACTGTCACAGGCCTTGCTGTGTCCCAGGCCATCTCTGCCCACAACATTTGGAGTAGCCTTGGCTTTAAGACATCACTGTGCTGGAAGAGGAGAGCAGGTAGGATCTTTTGTTGCCTTTGGAACATTGGGCACCTGTGTCACAAGGTGCCTCTGCATGGCAGATGTGTGATCAGGTGACAAATCTGCTGACGGAAGCTCTGAAATAATTGTCCTTGCTCTTTGCTAGTGATTTGCAAGTGGGCTTTGGTTCTCATCACCTGATTTCAGCATCCTTGGTTGTCCAACAAGTGGAGCCAAGACAGGCACTGCACACACCTCTCAGCTCCTGCAAGATTTCCTATTCAGCACTCACAGAAGGTGATTTTGTCAGCCATCACTGCTGTTTGTGCCTGGGACTGTCAGCTCCAACACCAGCAATGACCACCTGCATCTTCACAACCAGGAGCAAGCACCACCTTTGCAAGAGCTTGGTCAACACACGAACATGCACTTGCAGCTGGCCCATCCATCCACTCTCCCCTGCAGACTTGCAATGAGGGGAGAAGGAAACCAAACTAAAGAGGCTGAGATAGAAAATGCCTCTCTGTGACTCTTCAAGCAGCCCAAGGGAGACAATAGTCTTTAGTTTCCTGTCTTCTCCCTCTTGCAACAGGAAAAAAGGAGCTGCAGCCACTCGGGGGATGCTGAACGTAAAAAGAGCCTCTGTACACCGCAGCTATACCCCAGGATTGCAACGTGGCTGTTCCCTACCACGGCTCCCAGAAGTCCGGCACCGTTCTCTACCTCCTGCTCCCCGGGGTGCAATCCTGCCCGCAGAGGGTCCCCTGCGGAAGGTGCCCAGCCCCAGCTGCCCGGGTCGCAGCCAGGCCGGCAGCCACCAGGTGTCCCTGCAGGCCCGTGCTTCGCCCCGCCGCCGGGCCACCGCCGCCGGCACCGACGGGGCTGGCCGTGGGACACGGGGAAACCGGGGCACATCGCGGAGGGGTAATCTTGTTACCCCACCTCTGCTCAGCCTGGCTTCGGGTTTTGCCGGTTCAGCCAGCTGAGCACGGTGCTGAACGGCACGCATGGCGTGCAGAGAGGGATGTGGGAGGGCCGTGGGCAAAGGTGTGGACAGGTCAGACACAGTCCCACTGGAGCCTAATTCCTGAGGCTACTGAATTAAGCCCTGGTTTGGGGCTGCCTTTTCTCTCACCTAACCTGGTGAGACTTTTGTTTGGGATGATGCCATGGGCAGGTTTTGAGGGGTTGGATACTCCCCTGGGAGAGATGTACAAATAGCCCAGGCCACATCAGGGGACCAGGACGGAAAGTGATGCACTGAAGGCTGGGTAGGGACATGGATTGCTTTGTCCAGATGGGAAAGAATGTGTGACTTGTCATATATTAATGCTGCCTGACAGAACAGCTGAAAAAAAAGTGCTGATGATAAAACCACCAACTGGGGTCACCAAAGGTGATGGAGAAAAAGGAGGTCTCCAAGAGGCTCTTGTACCTGCATAGTTGGAAGCTGCAGCATCCCAGAGGAGCTATGATGATATCAGGGGGACCAGGCAGTGTGAGAGGCACCAACCAACCAGGCTTCTCTGGTAATAGAGACAAGGCCAGAGCATCTGATAGCAGCAATGAAGGCAGCTTTGTTCCTGCAGGCAGCCATGGTGAAGCACTTTCTTGCAGCCAAGAGCTCTCCTGGCACAGCCAAAGCTTCACTGGTGGGAAACACCAGCAAATCCAGCCTGGGCAGGGACCCACAAGAGATGTGCAGCAAGGTGTCAGGCAGTGAGTACTGCTAATGTCAATGTTGAGGCCAGTGTGGATGGCCAGGTCGCCCACCTGCAGCCTTGGGAGGATTTGTGGGACTGGGATTGCAAGGGTGATGCGTGTGCTTCAGGCAAACCGTTTGACCCTTCCTCTCTCCTCAAAGGCTGTAGGGGGGGATGAAGACCTGCAGATGCAGCAATGCTAGGAAAAGCAGCATCTACCCACTTCACCCCCCCAGCACACTTCAGTATCTATTTGAGTTCTGTCAGCCTTAGTTTCCTCCCCTCTGACAATCTGACATTAATCTCCCCTGCACTGCTGTCCTGGTCATGTTCATTTTTATCACAGTTCCGTTAGTGCCAGGCTGAGCTTTCCGGGCACTGGCAGGGCTCTGTGCACAGTCCTTGTGCTGGTGCTGCCAAGCCCCCACAGTCCTGCTGCCACCAGTCTCTCCAGTGAGGCTGCCCCCACCCTCACCAGTCAGAGCCACTCACCACAGGATACAGAGCAGTGCACCAATTCCGGCCGGGCTTATTTCAGCGCTCTGGTCAACCGCAAGTGTGGCGGGTTTCACAAACACGGCACACCAGCTCCATACAGCCTAACGGATGCTCTGGCTGCTTCACGAGACCATGCCAACAGTGAGGTCCCCCACGGCCTCCCCAGAGCATGCCCAGCCTCGGTCTGGAGGCTCTGCTCCAGGCCAGCCATTCTGGGGACGAGCAGGTAAGAAGCCTGAGGTGTGTTGAGCCTCTTTGGTTCTCAGCCTGGTTTGCAGCACTTCAGATAGCACATTACAGGCTTGTGAACAAGCAGAGGCCCTGTGGTGGCTGCCTGCCTTCTCCTGGCAGCTGATGTGCATCCAGAGCACAACGCAGACCTGCCTCCACTGGGCCCAGCTGTGTGAGACAGGCTGTTGCAGAGCCGGATGGTGCCAAGGCCATCCGTGACCCACACTGGAGAAGCTGGGCCAGGCATGTGATGGAACATGCTCCAGTTCCCCACCACTTCACAAGTTATCAGAACTAATAAGTTATCACAGCCAAACAAAAGCTGGTGCTGCATGCTGCTGGGCAAAGCTGGAACCCAGGCAATCACTGCAGCTCACTGATGGAGCAGCTCCTTACACTACAGTAAATGCCCCCAGCACTAGTTTGACAACCTCTGCAACGCTGCTTAGATACATGTTTGGCTCCTGGTGACTGAGACTTCCACAAAAATCTGGTAAGAATGAACATAACTGAGCAGGCACAAAAGAGTTGGCACAGAGCAGATCAACTCTGGGAAATCCCATGTACGGGCACAGGTTCCCCCCTGCCTGCTCAGGATATCATCTCCTACCCCAGAGAAGCAGCATCCTGTGGGTGATATTTTCACCACTGATCTGCTGCTGGGACTGCATCCAACCTGCCCAGCCTCCAGCCAAGGAGGTGCAGACCCCCCACCCATGCCTGAGGTGCCACACAGCACTGGCTGCCTGCACAGGTTGCCAGTCACCTTGCAACTATGCTTTCTACAGCTGGAGCACAGAGCAGCCCCTGCCAAGCTGTGGTGGGTCTCTGGGCAGTAAACCTTGGGAAGCAGCAACCCAGGAAGGCAGGGGTTTTTGGTTTTTTTTCCAGATTTTAGCTTCTAATTGGTCCTGATTGCAAATTATTTTAAAAAAAAACAAAACAACAAACAACAAACAAAACCAAAAACCAACCAACCAACCAAACCCAAAAAACAATAAAAAAGACTGTAATAATGTATTACCTGTTTACCAGCATGCTTCTGCCTGCAGGTTCTGCTGATGTCTGCACTCATGTCCTATCCCATCTTCCCAGGGGTCTCCAGAGCTCCCCAATGACAGCAACGGCATTGGTTGGCACAGAGATATGCCCTGGGAAAAAGCTGGTTGCTGCAGGAGGATACTCTGTGCCATGATAAGCTCTCCCTGTCCCAAGATGTCCAGCAGATTCATCAATGCATTTAGTTCCTCTTGAGCCAAATATCATTTATAAAACCAATAACCAGAGAAACAAATATCTGACCCATGATACAGGCACCCTTGTACTCTGTGAACAGGCATTCCGCAGAGGAAAGGGCTCACCCTGGCCACAGACAAGGATGGGCAGCACAGACCCAGAGGCACTTGCAGGGGTTCCCCGGGCTGTCAGCAGCATCGAGGCACCGAGATCACTCACCTTCATCACCTCCCCTCTCCCCCTGTCACAGAGCCCTAAGATCCTTTTGCCTGCCTGCAGGACCAGTGATGCTAGGGGGCTCCCAGGGCACATGGGCAGGGTGTCCTGGCACAGATGGAGCTACAAAACAGAAACACCTGCCCCGAGTGCATCCCATCTGTGTCAGGAGGTGGAGGCTGCTGAGAGATGCTTGTCATCAGTGCAGCTTCTTCTCTTCAAGGCACAATAGTGCCCCTTTGAGCACATTGGGAGGCTTTTGCCAAAATAACCCTGCTCAGTATCCACCCCCTCTGGACTTGAAAAAACAATGCCAGCCCTTCACTTTCTAATCCCAGCAGGCCAGTGAGCACCCACGCTTTGCTTTGAAGGCAGCCCTGCCCCAGCCCATCTGCAGGACAAGGGTAGGAGCCTCTGTCCTCTGTTGTCACCCACTGATGGCTCCAGGAGGCATCACTCACCACCAGCCTGTTGCGAGTGCGGGTGGGACAGCACAGCTTGTCGGAGTGGGTTCTGGGTGCCTATCATCTCCCCCTTCCCCTGCCACAGAAAAACCCATCTAGAAGAGAAAGGCTCCTGAAAACTGCTGCTGGGATCTGCGCAGTGCCTTCCTTGGAGCCCCAAGGGCTGGTGGTTCAGTGAGGCTTGCAAGGCTTTCTGGGGCTGCTCAGACCTTGGCAGGAGCTAATCTGACCATCTCAGCTATTCCAGCCCTCCTCCTGCTCTCCAGCAAGAGGAATGTGGTAGGTCTTGGAGGCAGAGGAGGGGAGCGGTGTCACAATGCCCTGCCAGCGAAGGGGACAACGCAGTGAACACTGCTGCTCTCACCCTCCATCCTGCTTAGGAACAGGCTGCTGGGGAGTGGTGGGGTGTAACACAAACAGGAAAGTTGTCAGGCTTTCCTCCCAGCCCTTCCCAGCTGGGACAGGAAGGAGACACTGAACCATGAACATGCCTCGAGCTGGGTGTGCTGGTGGTGGCAACAGGGATACCCAAGCAGTGAACAGAGTCCATTCCAGGGCATCCGTCCTGACAGGCTCCTCTTACAGAATCACAGAATGTCAGGAGTTGGAAGGGACCTAGAAGATCACCTAGTCCAACCCCCCTGCCAGAGCAGGATCA
>JAOEGS010009045.1:0-24569 GCA_025447755.1 Corythornis vintsioides | reverse complement strand
GAAAAAAAAAAAGGAAAAAAAAAAAAAAGTAAAAAAAAAAAAAGAAAAAGAAAAAAAAAGTAAAACTTATGTGTTGAGATAAGAATGGTTTAATAATTAAAATGAAGTATAATGATAAAATATATTATATTCCTTTTCATCATTATTATTAATAACAGAGAAATAAAAGCCAAGAAAAATGAGTGACTGATGCCCAAGCAGTGATTGGCCCCTTCTGGCCAATCCCCCCAGTTTATATAGTGGATATATGCCATATTTTGGAATATCTCTCTAGCTAGTTTGTGTCAGCTGTCCTGTCCATGCTCCCTCCCAGCTTCTTGTGCACCTGCTCCCTGCTAAACTGAAAAAAATCCTGAGCTTAGGGTGCTATTTAACTAAACCATCAGCGTATTATCAACATGATGCCCCTCCTAAATCCAGAACAAAGCCCTGTGCCAGCTCCTAGGAAGGAAATTCACTCTGTCCCGGCCGAAAGCAGGACATACCCCTGAGGTTAGGTGCACCAGCTCTCTGGGGTCAGGCTGCAGCTAACGAGCTGGTGCTGGAAAGAGGCTGAGGGATGCGAATCCTCTTTTGTGCACAGGATTTCCAACGCGATGTACACCTGTGGGCTGTGTGTGAAGAGCTGCCTGATTTGATACAGCAGCTGAGAATCTTTTTAGTGGCAGTATGTTACTTCTGGAAGTAGCAACGTTAACTCCCCGGTGTTAACGTGCAACTGTCACGAGCAAGGGGTAGCATCAGACACGGGACTGTCTGACTTTATAGTTTTAACAACGCTGTAGCTAAGAGCAAATGCTTGATGCTAAGCATCTTCTAGGCTATACGTTGGTTGGGCAGCAGCCTTAATGAGGCCGCACGTGCGGTTTTAATGACAGGTTCCCTCCCTCCTCCTCCACGGGGAAGGGATGGGGGGGGGGCGTCGGCTCCTCGGTGCCGTTATTTGCCGGGGCAGCAGCCCCGCTGCGGCCGGTACCGCAGGCGGGGGCGGGTCAGCACCAGTCGTGCTGCACGCCACTGTCGCTCTAAGCGCTGCGGCCGCAACGCTAAAGCTCGTGTTCAGTACGGGCTCTTCTGCCGCCGGAGAAGCCGCTCGGCACCGCCCCGCCATCCCGCGGAACGGGCTCCGAGCATCCTCGCTGTGCCGGTGCGCGGGGCCGGGCTCTCTCCAACATGGCCCCCCCTCCCCGGTCCACGCTAGCGCGGCGGCAGCGGGCGGGAGGGGACCGGCGGCGCCTGCGCGTTGCCATCCCGCCGGCCGTACCCAGCGTACCCCGCGGCGCGCATGTGCGGTGCGGGGCGCAGGGGCTGCTAATTCCATTGTGGAGCGGACGCGGCGTTATTTTTAACTGGAGGCGGCGGCGGGAGTTGTAAGTGCAGCCCGGGCCGGGGGCCGCCCGTCGGCGCGGGTAGGGGTGGCGGCGATGCGCCCGGGACGCGGGTGCCGGGCCGCCGCGGGAGGCAGGCGCTGAAGCGGGCGGCCGCCCAGCGAGGCAGCGAGCGGTGTCCGGCGGGCGGGCGGGTGGCGGGTCCCGCAGCCCCTCTGGGCCGCGCCTCCTCTCTGGCCCGCCTTCCCGGGGGATGAAACTCGGCAGCGGCTTCCTCGGCGGCGGCGGCAGCAAGAGGGCGGCGGCCATGGAGCCCACCTTCCCCCCCGGCATGGTGATGTTCAACCACCGCCTGCCCCCGGTCACCAGCTTCACCCGGGCGGCCGCGCCCCCCCCGGCGGCCCAGCACCCCCCGCAGTGCGTGTTACCTCCGGCCTCCGCCGCCGCTTCCTCCACGGCGGCGAGCGAGCCCCCGGCGCCTCCTCCCCCTCAGGACATGACTTTCAAGAAGGAGCCGGTGGGGGCTTTCCCCTCCGTGCCCTCCTCCTCGCAGAGGAGCCCCTGGGGCTTTTTGCAGTCCTTGGTGAGCATTAAGCAAGAGAAGCCCAGCGAGCAGGAGGAGGAGGAACAACAGCCGCAGCACCATCACCACTACGGAGGGCTCTTCGGAGGAGCGGGGGAGGAGAGACCCTCCGGCCTGGGGGGCGGCGGCGGGGAAGGAACCGGCCAGAGTGTGATTCAGGACCTCACCCTTCTTCACCATCTGCACCAGCATCCCCACCGAGACCTGTTACTGAGCGGCAGAGGCGAGGGCGCCCTTGGGAGTTCGGGTGAGCTCAAGCACGATGCCCAGGTCAAGAAGGCAAAGAGGCCAAAGTCAGAAACTCAGGGAATCAAAGCCAAGCGGAAGCCGAGCGCTTCGTCCAAACCCCCCCTGGTGGGAGAGGCAGAAGGTGCCGTCGCATCCCCCAGCCAGAAACCTCACGTCTGTGAACACTGCAGCGCTGCCTTCAGGAGCTCCTACCACTTACGCAGGCATGTGCTCATCCACACCGGGGAGAGGCCTTTCCAGTGCAGCCAGTGCAGCATGGGTTTCATCCAGAAGTACTTGCTGCAGAGACACGAGAAGATCCACAGCAGAGAGAAGCCTTTTGGATGCGACCAGTGTGGTATGAAGTTCATCCAGAAGTACCACATGGAGAGACACAAGAGGACGCATAGTGGAGAAAAGCCATACAAATGTGACACTTGTCAGCAGTATTTTTCAAGGACTGATAGACTGTTGAAGCACAGAAGAACGTGTGGTGAAGCCATAGGTAAAACAGGGGCCGGAATGGAGCCCGGGTCATCGAGTAACATGGGTAGCTTGGCTGCATTGTCTCAGGGAAATACAAGTTCCTCAAGGAGAAAAAGTAAAACAAAAAGTACATCTACTGAAAAAGGAAATAAGTGTAGCAGCAAAGTAACTGAATCTCAAGTCACAAGTAACGTGGCCATGCCAAATTATGCAGTTGATATTCCAATTGTGTCTTCCAGTGGTGGGCTAGTTGGCACGGGTGTAGAAGAACTTCATAAAAAGGTGCCAAAATTGGTCTTGAAAAAAGGAAGCCGGAAACAGGCTGACAAAAATTACCTTAATTTTGTATCACCCCTGCCAGATCTTTTGGGGCAAAAGCCACTGTCTGGGAAACACGGTAGCTCTCTAGGCCTGGTAGCCAATACCAGTGTAGAAACTATTGGCCTTCTCCAAAGTACAGGGGGTAAACCAGGTCAAATAAGTAGCAATTATGATGATGCCATGCAGTTCTCAAAGAAAAGAAGATACTTACAAACTGCAAGCAGTAACAGTGCCTTTTCAATTAACGTGGGACACATGACTTCCCAGCAGTCTGTCATCCAGTCTGCAGGCGTTAGTGTCCTGGAAAACGAAACTCCATTATCTCTTATTGATTCAGCATCTTTAAATAACGAAATCAAGTCTTGCCACGACAAGTCTGGTATTCCTGATGAAGTCTTACAGAGCCTTTTGGACCAGTACTCTCACAAATCGGAAGGGCAGAAAGAGGATCCTTTCAGTATCACTGAACAGCGTGTGGACTTGCACAGCTCAGGAGAGCATTCAGAGATGGTTCAGGAAGAAAACCTGAGCCCTAACTCACAAACAGTTCCAAACGATAAGGCAAGCATGTTGCAAGAGTACTCCAAATACCTCCAACAAGCCTTTGAAAGAACCACCAATAGCACTGGTTTTGCTTTTGGACCCAGTTTCCAGTTTGTTAGCTTGTCTTCAACTCTTCATAACCACACTCTGTTTCAAGACAAACAGATTTACACTACATCTCCACTTGAGTGTGGCTTCAGCCAATCTGTTACCTCAGTATTGCCAACTGCGTTGCCAAAACCTCCGTTTGGGATGTTGCTTGGGTCTCAGCCAGGCTTTTATTTGTCTGCTTTGGAGGCTACGCATCAACAGTTGACTCCTTCTCAAGAGCTGGATGATCTCATTGATCCGCAGAAAAACTTAGAGTCCTCATCTAACTACCAGTCGACATCTCAGAAACTGACTGGTCAGAAGGAACAGAAAACCTTAGAATCCTCAACAAGCTTTCAGATGCCATCTCAGGAGTTAACTAGCCAGATAGATCCTCAGAAGGACATAGAGCCTAGAGCAACCTACCAGATAGAGAACTTTGCACAAGCGTTTGGTTCTCAGTTTAAGTCGGGCAGCAGGGTGCCAATGACTTTTATCAGTAACTCTAATGGAGAAGTGGACCATAGAGTAAGGACTTCAGTGTCAGATTTCTCAGGGTATACAAATATGATGTCTGATGTAAATGAGCCATGTAGTACACGAGTAAAAACCCCAACCAGCCAGAGTTACAGGTAAGGTTCTGACTGTGACCAGCTGTGGGGCTTCTTAATGTAATTTTGTTTTACTTTGACAACACTGCCATTGGAATGTTTCTACACGGTCCTCTTAAGAATAATGTAACATGCCCTTTCAATGCAACTTTTCACATGTAGTTTACTTTGTTAGTTTTGGTTTTTTTTTTTTTTTTAGATCTGTTTATTATGGTTTTTAATCAAAAATCAATAGATGAAAATAGTTTGTTGTTTTTTTTTTTTTTCAAGTGACAATGTTTAGCAATCAAATTTACATTATATAGATTGTCAGGGAATAGCCCAAAATTTTAAAATGCAAAAAATTAACTTTGTTCCTAGGACTAAGGTTTATTCTAATTGCTTTACTCTCAGGAAAGTGTAACCAAGCTTGGGAATTCTATGCACCACTAGTGTATTAGAATTTCCAATGTACAGATCGTGACAAGTAAATCTCAGCTCTTTTGAGGAAGGGATCTATGACATTTCAAATTGTTATCTCTGGGCAGATCTGAAAGAATTTTGCTACCTATATCTCATTGTTTTTCAAGTACTCCTGTTCTTCCAGGTGATGTCCATTCCAGGCAGGTGGAGCAAATATTCTTGGGTCTGTAGGAAGAGCCCAGAATGGTAGCTTTAATATAAACAATAATGTCCCCAGAACTCCTGTGTAAGACTGTAATTCCAGAAAGAGATTCTGTTGACAGAAACCTTGAGAACAAAATGTGTGCATCTGGTTCATGTCATGAGAACCCAAACTTGAAACTACAGTCATAATCCAGATAGGCTTTTTGGGATACATTTTTTGTTATACATGGTTTGAATAATAATAATGATTAAAAAAAAGGGATCTTTTTCCCTTTTCCATTTTCTTTTAGCGTGTAAGATTCCCTCTTTTTTGCTGTGTTCCCAATTCTTCCCCAATCATCTTGGGTTCTCCAACCCCCAACACCTTAATTTACACCTTTTCTTCTCCTCCTTCCCTACTCACCCTCTCAGCCCAACTTAATAGCTAGCATTTTAAAAAGATTTACATTCCAGAAAGTGTGTATTGTATGTACTTTCTGATGTCTTAAGACATCAGATGATGAACAAAAAAAAAACCACCCACATGTTTTAGAATGATGTCAAGGTTTCCATGTATGGTAACAAATAATCTACTCCCAATTGTACATATTAAGGCCCCTATCCTGCATCAGGATCAGCTAGGATGGACCCCTGTGCCCAGCAGTGTGCCAGTGATGGCACTGGAGCTCTTTAGGGATGCAGGGGTTTGCAGCAGTTCATCATTGCAGGCTTTTAGGGCCTAAGGCTGCAATTCCATCAAAGGCTTCTGGTGATGACATCAACTACAAAAGTAGAACTTGAGTGGCTTGTTAAAATCAACAGAACTTTTCTTTGGAATTATTGCCTTACTTTATGTATATTTTGTGGTACATTATTTATTATATGTGAATCCTGATGAATGCCTGTGGAGCCACGGAAACCTGCTCGAAGTCCTGGTGGCCATTCAAAGCTGCTGAAAGGCAGTGGCACTGCTCTAAACCACTTTTTACAAATGTATTTTTGGATTAGTTTTTTTAATGTAATTTTGGTGATGTTTATGCTGATGGTTTTTTATGTACTCTTGGTGATGTTTCAGTCTTACGTACTTTTCTGGTGGCAGGAAAGTACCAGTGGTTGTTTGCAGTCTTATTGTGTAATTGGCCTATTACAGGCTTCCATGTATAATAAAGTTATTAACATTGTGCAAGTGTAAAACACTTCTGTTATGAAAGTGGTGTATTATTAAATGAATTGTTACAGAAGTCCTGGGTAATTTCTCCCATTGTCCCTCACCACTAAAAATTGAAACCTGAGCCTGCTTGTAATCTCTTTTACTAGGTGAACTATCTCTTTTTTCTTTTTTTCTTTTTTTTTCCCCTTTTACTAATCTAGAGTTTGTTCTCATAGAACCCATGTAACTCCATTACTTTTTTTCTTTATACTTGATTATGTATTTCACCCAATTTCAGTTTCAAAAAGCAAACAACTGTTCTCTCAACACAAAACCCAGCCTGTTACAAGGGATGGAATAGTCCACAACCACTGTGTTGGATTTTTCAGTACCTTTTGTTTTACAGAGGTTATAATTTACATTCTTTATATTGTGTGTAGTAGAAGTTGCATATGTATTGTCTGGCTGTTTGCTTTAACTTAATACTAATAAAACCCATTATTCACAAAATCATAAAGATATCACTTCTATTATCCAGTCACACCTTTGAGAACCTCCTAATAAGAAAGCATTATGAAATTTTGAGAAGGAATAATATCTCTTACTTGCATGTTTTCAGCTTGTTTTCTTCAATTTCTTTTTTTTTTGGGGGGTAAGAGACTTCTAAAATATTGCATTTTTAGATTCAGGACTATTTCATACTTTTTATATGTGGCCTTGGTTAAAAAGATATTAATTGCACATTGTTGACTTCAAAGACATTTTGTAATTGATGGAAATCCAGAATGGCACAGTATATATAATACAGTTTTGTTCAAAGGAAAAGAAAGTTGGGTGGTTATTTTTGCTGGGTTTTTTTTTTTGTTGTTGTTTTTTCCCTCTCTCATCTGCTCTACCTTATGCATTATAAGGAAAAGGTAGTAAAAATAATGCTGTAGCATAATAATTAAAAGCATTGTAGGTAATCTGATGATAGTTCCTGATCTTTCTTAATCTGTATTTTTTAATTCTGCATGTATATGTATCAGTAGCAGTGGTGAAAGTCTCCAGATGTTTGAAAATTAGTGTATTGAAGAACAGAAGACAGCAGTTTGAGTCAAGGCAGTGAATGGACAAGAGAAGCATTGGCATGCTGAAGAGCAAATAAGAATGAAAAGTTCCCAAAGCAAATAGGAAATATGCTAAATATTGAATATTTAAAACATTGATAAGAAAAATTTCATAAAGCCTGAGGGAGAGATATTGGAGTTTTGTACATTCTTTCTGCAACTTAGTCACTCGGGTGCTTCTAACCAGAATAGAACTAGACCTTCTCCTAATTTAATATAGATTTCCAATTTATTTTGCTTTAGATCATTATGGTTAATGATATGGTAAAATGCATAGAAATTAGGGTGTGGTTTATTTTTTTTCCCCCCTCTTTAGTTCCTGGTTTTTTGTTGGTTTTTTTTTTTTAAGGAATGATGGGAGAGGATTATTGGCCTGTTTTCTGCCACTAACAGGAGTATAAAGGTTTGCTATACATTATGATAGAAAATGTACATAAACAGTTTCTTTTTGTAGTAGCTCACATAATATGTTTCTGCTCTGGAACAAGTGCAATATTGTACCCTGAATTGTGAATGCATCTGTATTCTCCAGGCCACTGAAAGTGCACGTGTGACCTGCCTACAGATGATCTAGAAGAGCTAGCTAAAGTTTGTAGTAGTTCCTGAATGATTTAAATGGAACATGACTTGTGGGTAGCTGGTGAAATTTTAAAGTAATTGGTGAAATGGAAGGGGATAGAAAAAAAAATGAAAATACAATGGTGTGAAGGGAGATCCCAATTCCAGGTTAATGGACTACTGATGAAGAAAAGCTGAGTGATGCCTCTTGGAGACCTTGAGAAGATGGAATAATTCCATGTATTCTATTAGTATTTTGTTTACCCTCATATTACATGCATGAAAACATTGTATTTGTATTGTGCTTGTGGTTATTTTCCCTCACCAACTAGAAATTTGTGTTGTTCATGTGAAGTTGCAGTTGTGACTGTGGAAATGTTTGTTATGCCTGAGAGGATAAGGTGAGAGTGTGTAAGTTGCTACCTTACTGGTTATTATTACATGTGCTGAAGGGAGTCAGGTAACTTTAGGATGGCAGATTCTTCCAGAATTCAGATTTAGATGGCAGATTTATTATTAACAATAAGATTTTTTTTAGCCCCCGCTGACTACCAGCTTTAACCATTTTTTTTAGAACTTTAGACTAGGTTGATGGGTATCCCTTGAATCACTGTTCTTGAAAACCTGATCATAAATAAAATAAAATAAAAACAGTTTTTATATTCAGAGATTTGATGGCTATGTCTCCAAAGATAACCCATCCAGGGTACCAGATTGGGCTATTAGAATTATTTGGTATATTAGTCCCAGTATCAGTGTTTCCTAATGTGTCCTATATGGGGGTATATGTTGCATATTCTGACTGGAGTTTGTTTTCTAGCTTCTTATACAAACTGTGGAGACTTTACTTATCATATTCTTCTAAGGGTTTTTTTTATGCTTTTTGTTTGTTTTGTACAAACACTTAAAATAAGGTACAGAGTTGTGCACAGCATTTGCAGCACAGGATATATATACAACTTGTTTACCAAATGAGCAATCACACATGTTTAGAACCCATGTTGTACAAAATGTTGTTCAAAATGTATTTCTTGTCTTTTTCAGTTGCAGTTAAAACCCTGATTTATTTCAACATTGTTTGTTTCCTTACCAACAGTAATGTCTGGCTAGATTGTAAAACAAAATATTTTTTTTTTCATGTCCTTATAGCAATACTCCAATTTATGGGTTTTATAGATACAGATACTACAAAAAATTTACTTTTGGATGCCCAGTTTCATTTTGATGCCTATGGAGGGATAGATAACTGGAATTTGATCTCTGACACCAATTGAAGTTGAGTTCCTTCGTACGACTGCTGCTCTTTCAGACTGCATCTGTGTGGAGAGAAATTGAGGAATAATTACCAGCTTTGTAAACGTGGAATAGGATTGTCTAGAATCAAGTAGAAGCTCTGGGGCAGTCATGGGGTAATGTGATTTTTCTAGAGTGTTATTCAGGAGCCTCAGTCACTGGGTTGTCTCTTTCTTGTACTCCCTGTAAATCTGCAACAAGTGAGCCCAGGTTCTGCAGGTAACAGCCTCATTAAATACAGATCTGCTTCATTCTCTTGAGTGTTCTATTCTATTTGTGGTGGATACAAATACCAAGGCAGCCTTGCTTGAAAAAAAACCTGTGTTGTCATGTAATCAGTGTCATAGTGCACATACAAGATGGGGTGAATTAAGGATTCAAAGCAATATTTAATTAAATCATTTATTTTAAACTCGTGATGCTCCATTCATAATGTTTGTTGTAATGTAAGTTTTTGTACAGAACATACTATGATATTTTCTTATCAATATTTTTTAATATTATGTTTTTGTTAAATTTCTGGTGAGTTTGGTAATTTTAAACCCTAGTTGTTCTAAGTTAATAGTGTGAAGCTACACTGGAAAGCTGCCTCTGTACTTGGTGACTTGGTCTGGAATTTTATATTATCTGTTGAGACTCAAAATGAAGAATTAAGAACCAATTTAAGATAATATTTCTTTGATTATTTTAATATACTCTCTTATCTTAAAATGTACTTTAAGTAGTCTTTTATTTAGTGCTACAAATACCAAACAATTCTGTGAACTAAAAAGACATATAATGGTTGTTATGCAGGATCTGCAACAAGCACCAGAGATCCTCTAGTAGCACATGTGTGACCTTCAATACTAAAAACTGCTTTATCTAAAGCAGTTTAGAATATTCATGTGTTCTTGCTTAGAAGGAACCTTTACATTTTTGCTGTTGGCAAAAGAGATTTAATTTCACTTTTTCCCTGGTTGTTTTTAATCCCACAGTTTTTCCTTCCAGCATGTACTGCTCTGTCTGCTTGCACTCTGTTCCCAGTGGATTGGAGGTTAGAGTCTTGAAAGGGACATGATCTGTGTGGATACTGGCATATGGCCAGAAATTCCCTTGATGAAGGTAAGGATGGTTCAGTCAGCTCCAAGACTCTGAATATTTCTTTCTTGGAGAGGAAAAAAAAAATAAAAAATCTTCCAGGTGGGAGTTCTTTTGGATACTCTTATGGTCTGAGATGACTGGGAATAAAACCAGGTGTAGACCTGTTTTGAAGAAGAGAATTTAAGAAGAAATCCACGTGCAACTCTGTGAGTTGCATGAGGAAATATATATGTGTGTAATAAAGCATCCTCCATGTTTTGTTGCTTTAAATTATAGCAGATAAAAGATGCCTATGGTTCTTGTAGATCTCTAGAATGAAAAAGTTGTTCTCTTAGAAAGTGCTTAGGAATACTAGAAAACAAGACTAATAAGGATTCCATTCTGCAGCTGAAGAGGGCATTTATCTTGTGTTATCTACTTGGAATTTGGTCAGCTTGGTGATAAGGCATTTACTAGAAGCTGATGTACCCCTCATGTCTGAAGGGGCAGCAGGCAATCATGTTTTCTTGTTAGAGCCTTTTGCAGCTGGGCTGTGGCCAGTCATTTGGAAGTGTGAGAGGCAGTGCAGCAAGCTCCACATCTAGGGGTTTTTGAAGACCTGCAATTTCCAAGTATTGATTCACTGTGTGAAAGCTGGGTCAAATTATGTTATGAAGCAGTTCACGTGCTTATTCCATCAAACCCTATAACTAAACATGTCCACTTGGTGATCTTGTGTCTGTATGAGGTGTGTAGGTGATTTAAAAGTTTATTTTCCAAGCATTCTTAGTTAAAACTTCTTTCTAGGTTTAATTATATAATTATTTTTAAATTTATATTTCTGCTTAGAATATTTTTAATGGGAAGAGAGTTGTATGCTCTTTTACTTAGTGAGTAAATTTAGTATTTATTTCATTGCAGCTGTAAGTCTCCCATACTTGGTAAGCAAACAGTTGTGTGATAAGTCTTTCCAGAGATGATTGCTCGTTTTTTTTTGGAGTAATTAAGGCTGTGAAGCATTTTTGTGCATTTCTGTGGGCTGTTAGACTGAGGGATCCCCACATTTCTGGGATGGCACTGTTTGTTAAAGGGTGGGTTTCCACTGGAGTGAGTTCTCTGATGAAGTTCATGTCAGTGAGCAGTTGTAGGGACACCCAGCAGGGACTCTGCAGTGGGAAAGGAAAAGCTGTTGCCCTCTGTGCCAGAGTAAGCAACTCTTCTGTCAGATGTGAAACTCAGACTAGGATCTAGAGGTCGTGTGTGTATCCCCTCCTTGATGGCTTTTTTAACATCCCTGCAGCTATGATTTCCTAACCAGAACGAGTGCACACTTAGATGAGCTTGATTACTTTTCTGGACTGAAACTCAGAGTAGTCCTTGTCTGACTTGAAGAAGACTCCTAAGATGGGAAGTGTGATGTTCAGACTGAAACAAAAGAAACAATTACATTTTACCTAGAATATTTCTAAATAGTAAAAATACAGAAGGAAGACTTTGTTACTTGGGAGAGGTGCTTTAGGGACTGTTACTGGTGGCAGTACTGGTGTGGTCTGGGCTCCAGCAGGTACCTGCTGCTGTGCCACTCCCTTCCCTGTTCATGCAGGCCCTTTGTGTATCCAGAGCAGCTGCAGCCATTTTCCCTGTGCTTGCACACTGTATTGTGATGTCAGTTCTAACTTGAGACAAAACATCTTGAAATAGCTGTTCCTTTCCATCTTTTTTCTCCTCAGGCAATTCTAGAAGCCATGGACATACTCTTTAGAGTAAAAGGAGGCTTGGATCTTGCATTTCAGCTGGCAACTACTGATGGTGTGTGTAAGACTGTAATAGATTTGTTAACATCTATATAAATAACCTTTTCTTAATTAACTATAATGATGTTTAGTTTCTTGGCATTTCACCAGATGTTAAGTGCTCCCATACAGCATGGTGTTCACACCTGCTGGTGTGGATATGCCAGACTGCTCCTTTGATTTTTCTAATACTGTAGATTTTACTGCCTATTAGTGCAAAAGTCAACTAATAGTGGCCAAAACTAAGTTGAATGTGTTAAATAACTGCAATAGTCTTTGATAGCTTATTAGGCTTTGCATAACTTGCTGCATTTTAAGTAATGTTTTTAAGCTCCATGGTGAGGAAAATAATGCCGGTAATGTGGAAAAGTTGCTGCCATATCCAGTAACTGTTCAGGTTCCAAGAAGTGAGTGAAACTTAAAAAGTCAAGTCAAACTCTGGAAGAGCCAAATTTTTTTGTTGTTGGACAAACTTTGGTCTGCAGCTGGAGTGTAATAGGCCCTGCCTTTCCAAAAATTCTGTAAGTTTTTGGTTTCTATTTCTGAATGATGATATGAAGTCAGAAATACATGACTTGGGTGGAGTCTTTCTAGGATTTGCTCAACAGACTGAACATAACCCTATGTAGAAGTTAGTCTGTGCACACAAGCCTATTGGCAAGTGTAGGCTTGGTTAAGAGTTACTGATGTGAGAATCAACTACAGCTTAGGTGGGTCTTCTGTAATTCATTCAGCTCTTCATACCTGACAGCATCCAAGAGGAACAGGACACTTCTGTTAGATAGATATGATGGTGAAACAGACCAACTAAGTGAGATCTTGTCTCAGTTTTGTTTGCATAGCCACATTTTTATACCAAGTCAAAACATACAACAGCTACAACAGGGGTGAAGGAGTTTTCCAGGCTAACTGGATTCTTACTATGTTTCAGAGATATCAACAAAGAAGGCATTAGGATATGTTTTCAGTGACCTTGCAAACAAACTGTCCTCAGATGTTCTGGTGTTCAGAATTTGCCACAGTCCAGTCTATGTGTGGCCTAACAGTGGTGTGAACACTGTTCTGGAGCTGACTGATCAATCTCCTTGCAAGGAGATAAGAAGATTTATACAGTGAGTACATTTAATTCTTTAGTGGTTTCTAACTAGGTTAATTTCATATTCTTGAAATGGCTTTCTGTTGATACTTCAGATTTGATCAGGATGATGAGACCAAATGGAAGCTTGGGAAAAAAAAGGATAAGAAGTTACAAGATACGGTATGTGTCTCCCCACACTGACTAATTACATCAGACAAGCTATTTAGAATTCCTTAGATTTGCCCTCCTAGGCTCTGCTGTACACAAACAGACATTGACATGACTTAAGAGAACCTTTTAAAGTAATTGAGAGTCTCCATGAACACAGAGGTCCATCTACAGAAGTTTGTCTTTAACATTACCAGTGTTTTTTTATAACCCAAGTGTTTAATTACTGAGTTTAATAGCCAGTATCTGCAGTTTTAAATTTTACCTTCTTGATGCCTGTGTTATTGCTGTACTACTGGTGTCTCTATTCTCTGCAGCAGCAGATAGTCAACATAGACCTCATGCTGGAAATGACATCTTCATTAGCTGCTTTGGCTCCAGTCATTGAAAGGGAAAATAAGGAACACCACTACATAAATATGACTTTACCAGTTGATGTTGTTGTGTCTGTTTCTCCAGAAGAAACATGGGGAAAGTAAGTGGTATCCTGAACTTGTAATTAGTTTTTTTTTCAAGCTTCATTTCTTCTTTTCCTTTAAAAAATGAAATAAAGCTTGATTATTAATCAAATCAGTTTAATAAAGTAGCATATGGTATTTTTCTAATGGATTCAACTGTGTAAATAATAAATGGTCCTGCAGACAGATGTCTTCCTCTGTTTTTTTTCCTTGCTTTTTCCTATGGGATTTGACTCTGAAGAATGCTAAATGGCATGGATAAAATGTAAAAAAAAAAACAAACAAACCATATAGTTATATGTATCACTTATTTTGGCAAATTCTCCAAATATAAGATATTTGGAGATGTAAAACAAGACACAATACTGGGGTAGTTGCACTTTGGAGGGTTGAATCACTAGGGAGTAGTTTCTGTGTGCAGACATGCTTTGGGTAAAGCAAAGAGAGGTTCTGCCTTGTCTCTGGAGTGGCAGCATGGAAGTAGTAAGTTCATCAGACCAGGGTAACTGTGCATATAAGTATTGTATAACTGTGAGACCTATGAGATTAAATGATCCACCACCATTCTTCTGCATTTGAAATACTTTCCCCTATATTTTGCAGTGTACAAAGTCTCCTGGTGAAAGCAATTCACAGGCAACTAACTGACATGGAAAGATGCATCATGAAATATATGAAGGGAACATCAATTGTGGTACCAGAACAATTTCACTTCATGTTACCAGGAAAAAATCACCTTGTAACAATCTCATATCCTACAGGTATTTCAGATGATCAACTGGAAAGTTACAGAAAGGTAAAGCCAACAAATATTAACCTCATTTATTTTTATTAATTTTTATTACCGTTTTGTTATTATTATTATTATTATTATTGTTATTCTTGATATTATTATTGTTATTGCTGTATTGAAGCAGCAGTAAAGCTTTTCATTTATCCAATGTACAATGAATGCTAACAGATACTGATTTTTTTATTTATTATTGTTATAACTGAAGCAGTATACTGAATGTAGAAACATGATTTGTTAGAAGTTACTATAATAAAATGTGCTAGATCTCATCTTTATAAGGGCACAATTGAAACTACATATACATAGGATTCATATTTGATTTAAATTATAGTTGTGTATTATATTCTTGGAATTTCTCTGCTTCCATGGTAGAGTATCCAGATTACTTGTAGTCTGTTATTATTATCAGGCTTTAACATATGCCCTGAAATGTTTAGGGTTGGGGGGTTTTTGTTTGTTTTGGTTTCTTCTTTGGTGTCGTGTGGTGTTGGGCTTTTTGCTTGTTTGATGGGGGCTGCTTGTTGTGGCTCACAGCTCAGTACCCTTGGATAGCTTTTGTTTGG
This sequence comes from Corythornis vintsioides, assembly GCA_025447755.1. Lineage (NCBI taxonomy): Eukaryota > Metazoa > Chordata > Aves > Coraciiformes > Alcedinidae > Corythornis > Corythornis vintsioides. The sequence goes on along the minus strand of JAOEGS010009045.1, from coordinate 9,769 downwards.
TTGGGTTTTGCCTTTTGGGTTGGCACATCTGGAAAAAGGATTATGGATGAGGTGGAAAAATGTTCTGATGTGGCAGTCCTTCAGATTGAGATGTGTACCTGGCAGATACAGGTGGAACTAGTAAGTTATCAGACCAGGTGTAACTGTGCTTATCAGTATTGTATAACAGAGCACAGATGCACTGAGAGCAGAGAAAGAATATTCTACTGCCTCAGTGGGGTAGAAGCTGTGGGAGCTCTTAATTTTCTTCTTCCACACAAAGCATTTCTGGGTGTATAAAAACTCATCTATTCATTGCAGTTGCCTTGGGCATTGGTCACACATGAAATCTTTCCTGCTCCCTGCCTTCTGTTCACTCTGCCCCACTGATTGCCAAGTAGCTAATGTAGTTGGGGTCAGTGTTGGGTCAGCTGCAGAAAATCTATTAACCTGTGTCACACACATTATCTTAGATGATCTCATCGTTTGTTTCCCTCTAAAGCCCTGGGAAATAAGACAGTGTATCTCTTTAAACGTGGCTGCTGTGCTGTAAACAGAGCTTAAAAGGTTTAAAAATAGACTTGATCTGCTTAAACCATAAGCTCAGTATCTTTGTCCCAGCATGTGGTACTTGTGCACCTTCAATATTAGTTAAGATTATCATTCAGTCTGCTTATCTGTGCTACTGCCCAGATAAAACTGTCATCCTGTTCTGTTATGGTGCATTTTATCATATTTCCTAAGATCCTTGTTATTCATGATGCTGTCAGTGGGGCTCCAGCAGCAGCATTATGTACCAGGGCTGTGTAAAACAGTGGCCTTTTGGACAGAGGTAATGCTGCATGAGCTCCCTTTTGAGAGGTGAGATCTAGTAATAAATGTACATGTTGAACATCTAATTGAGCAGCTTTTAATATAATAATTTGCCAAACTATGCTATTAAAATTGTTTATGTCTTCATTGTTACTTACTATGCCATGTTTCTTGTAATAAAAATTTGAATTGTGCTCTTTATTTTTATTCAAACTTACACATAGGAATTGCATGGGTTATTCAATCTGCCTTGTGACAGACCATATTTCAAGAGAGCAAATGCTTATCATTTTCCAGATGAACCATATAAAGATGGGTATCTCAGAAATCCACATTTACACCTTAATTCACCCGGTACAGAGTCTGGCACGGTAAGTTTAAATTGAATAATTTGTAAGAAAGTACTTTTTATGTTACTTAAAATTTGTTCTTAAAGGAACTAATTTAAATAGTCAATATTCTATAGATGGGAAAGTGAAGTAATTCACCTGGCCTTCTAAGCAAGAGGGTTTCTCTGCACAGAACTGCATTGCTTTAGCTGTATTTGTCCCAAAGAAATTGCATTTTCTCAGGGAAGGATGTACATGCTTTTAGCATGGATTGAAAAAGTTTCTTAGAACCAGGACAAGAAACTAAGACTATGAAAGTAGATGCTTAGGAGTCAAAACCAGGAGTAGTCATGTGTGAATAACAGCCCTTCAATTCTTCCAAAGATCTGCAGCCCCTGACTGAAAGCTTTTACAGTGCAAGTGAGAAGTGGCATGACTTCTCTGCAAAGTGATGCAGGTGTGATCAGATCCATTGGCATTAACCTTTTGTGTGCAGCTGTGATCAGCCTGACTGGCATTACCCCTTTGTGTGCAGGTGTACTCAGTCCAGGGTGTGTACAGTTACCACCACTACCTGCAGGATCGCACTGACGACAGCGGCTGGGGCTGTGCCTATCGGTCTCTGCAGACAATCTGCTCTTGGTTCAGGCACCAAGGTTACATTGATGCTCCTGTGCCAACACACAAGCAAATCCAACAGGTACAGAAGTTTTAAGTTGATTGTTTCATGCATGTTTGTATAGGTTCTTTTAAAAAATATCAAATATATTTTAGACATCAGGTTTGGTTTTTATCTCTTCAATTGAACTACAGTCATTCTTCTTTAACAAGTTTTATTATAGGACATCTGCCTCCAAGTGTTTGTGTAGAGTGATATTGTATGTACAAATAAGACATTAAAATAGTCTTCTAAATATTTCCTTGGATTATTGTTCTATTAGAAGCTCAAATGACCACATTTTCACTGGTTTTGCCAAATGAAAGAAAACAAAGAACCTAATATGTCATATGAAAATCAGTTTTAAAACTTACTTGTGCACTCAGTGACAGCTGGACTAGTCCCCAGATGCTGTGCCCTGGTTTATGGCTGCTGTTTGCAACTTTGCCTTTGAGAGTAATGGCCTTTTTCCTCTTTTTTTGAACTCTCCTTCACTTCTTTTTATATTCTGAAATCAGATGCATATCCTAAAGTGTTCCTTTCTGTTAGCAGCACTGAGGAAGAACTGTAGGCTTGGACAGCTAATATTGTATGCCTAGCAAAACATACTGCAACTGTCTTCAGTCTTTTTTAGAAAAATAGTTCTCTGCATCATATTTATTTACTGAACATTTTGAGCAAAGTTTGATTCTGTCCATAAAGCAGCTTTCATCATGCCTCACAGGGATGTGAGCACTGCATTGATAACTGCATTTTCTGAACATTTCTCAGTCCACACCTAAACCCTAAAGCAACTGAAGTCCATGCACTCTTGCATTATTTTTAGACATTGAAGAGGACAGTAGCCTCAGGAGACTGTGGGCTTTGTATGGTGAGCAGAAAAGGCCCCTCTCAAATACTGCATGTAACATGCAAGCAGAATGGAGAGAAGTTCAAAATAAACTACAGCCTTTCTATGTCAGTGGCTTCTTCCTCAGAGCACTATTTGTGGATCCTTTCTGAATGCTTTGGATGGGAATCCAGGTACTTCAGGTGGCTGCTGCAGTACCAATTATGGACTCTATTATTGGACAGCTGGGTGTTCTCCATCCCACCTTGTTCTGCTGATGGACCTGGAGTTCTATTCTGTGCTTACAGGCACTGTTCTGTGTTAGTGTTCAAGTGACATTTCTGAAACAGAGCTGTAGTGAATGAATTCAACATCCATTCATCTGCTTTTGGCCTGCTAGCTTCAAACACATTGAGAGATATACACATATAGACATAAACCAACTTTGCTTTGTTCACAAAGAAAAAAAAAAAACAGTGGAACTGCCCCCTGTATGCTGTTGACATTTGTTTTTCTGTGATGCTGAAAGGCTCTGGTTGATGCTGGAGACAAGCCTGCAGCGTTTGTTGGCTCACGGCAGTGGATTGGCTCAATTGAGGTGCAGCTTGTTTTGAATCAGCTTTTTGGAATAACATCCAAAATTCTATTTGTCAGGTAAGATCTTTTTAATAGCTGAGTAATTATTAGAAAGACTGAATGCCTTAAAATGCATATCACCATTCTGAGACATGGAAAAATATGGATAATAAAAGAAATAGTACATCTTTTAAGAGTTCCTTGTTAATAAACCCAGTATTTTGCCTTTGGTCGTGCTAACTGCTTACAGATAAAGGCATTTCTTGGGAGCTTGGGATTCCAGTTTTGCAGTTGCTGTAAGTTGATGAATGATGTGCAGGCTAATGTGAAATTCAGCCTATTCCTTTGGTCCACAAACACCACTTTAGAAGCAGGCCTGGTCTGGCAGTCATTGTGAGCTGAATGAATACTGACAGTAAATTATCTCTGGCTGTAGAGCTAACCCATCACTGCAGGATTGAGGCAAATTGTTGAGCAGCCTGGAAATAGTGTTCTCATTTCTGGGTTTGTGTGACAGATAGAACAAGGAATTTGTTTCCATTCTGACACTCGTAAGTGATGAAGAGCCCTACAAATATATCTGGGAGAAAAACAATAATCTTCAGCATTTATCAGAAGTAAATGACTGGGTTTTTATCATGTAGTCAGCAATAAGCAGACTAACAAATCCCTGAACATTTTTTGATAAACAGTCAGGATCAAAACAATACAACCTAACAGCATGTATGAAAATTCTAGTCAAACAAGATACTACAGGAGTTGTGCTTATTTAGATATTCTAAAGAGCATGTGACCATGATGATGGTGATTCTAAATGGCAGGAAAACAGTTCTTCAGTACTTTGTAAAGCTTTATACAGCCAATTTGATTATTTTCTGTTCCAGACCTTATATTTGCAGATGATCCACCCTAAATCTCAAGAGCTTGCACTAGCAGCACCTTATTTTTGTTGTTTCTGATGAAGTTCTGTTGCTTCAGAAGTGGCCACTCTGTAGCCACAGTGTGAGCCCAGCAGATGGCACAGAAGGTGACTCCAGCTCCCCACGGGTTACTGGGCTTGGAGCACATTCACTGGTCCAAACACAATCTGCATCAAAAAGTTTTACAGATTGTCCCAGGATGTTTATACAGGAAAACTTGAAGCCATTTTGTAATCAGTTAACAAGTATAGTAGGTAATTAGAGAATTGAGCCAAGCAAGGATAATGAATCTATTGTTGTTTTTCTTACCTAGCCAGGGTTCTGAACTAGCACTGCAGGGAAGAGAGCTTGCTAATCATTTCAAGACTGAAGGAACTCCAGTTATGATTGGTAAGTGCTCAAGTATCAAAGAATGCCAGTGGAAGTGGGTGGCCTCCCTGTGCTGAATTTTGTTTCAATCAGAACTCAGTTTACTGTACAAGAGTTAATCAAAACTGGAGATGGATTAAAAAATTAGACTTTCCCAAGGGAGCATGGGAAACAATACAATTCAGTCAGGCTGGGTCTTTTCACTCAGGGCTCCTCCCGTGCTCAGCATTAAAGCTAACAAAATTCAATCTAAATGGTGGTCTTAAAAGCTGCACTTGCAGTCACAACTCAGGACCTGACTTGTGCTCTGTAGAGAAGCAGAAGTTCATACAGTTCCCCATAACTTCCCATTACAGAAAAGTAGTGTTTATTTGGCTTTGAATTCTTTTTAAGATGTTTTAATAATCTGAAATGTTTGTAATATAAGAAATGTCATTTGTTAGATTCTTGCAACTTTGACTGAATTATTTCCAAGACAACTGTGGTTTAGAAAATGAAGAATATTGAAAATAACATTTCCAGCTTTATTACAGCTGAAACTTTATTAACATTTTAATTTTAGACACTTTCACAATCCATATTTGTCACTTCATAAAGATAGGGTAACTAGATGAAATTGTAAGTGCCAGAAGTTCAGAGTTTGGTATGAAATATTCTTGGCCTTTTTTTCTGAAGGTTGAGAATTAGAATCCTATTATTGAAAAAGCTTTCAGCCTGTAACTCCTTCTTCCCTGTAATTCTCTCTTGTAGAGTGGTTTAATTTTTACTGTTATTGGAGGGGCAGAGGCTGGCTTTTTTGGGTGGGTTTCAGGGATTATTTTTGTGTTCTTTTGAGGTTTTTGTAGTTCCTGTCTGTTGCATAGTCATTACTACAGTATCCCAAGGACATTAACTCCTCAGGCTGTCTGAAAGAAACATGCAAGAGTCAACCTGTGCCAGCTCATCAGAATATCCCCTTTCCCTGTTTGCAGGCTAGAGAGGGGAGGCAGAAATTACTACACTGCCTGTAATATCCATTGATGAAACTTAGTAAAAGACAACAGATAACCTTTATCCAAAAACTCTGATTCCTGTTCTAATTTTAGTCCTTCTACAACAAGGAAGTTTTTCAGATTCCTAAAGTTTCTCTAAAGAAAAGTGAGCAAAACAGACATTTGAAACATTCTTGACTTCATCTGCTGAAAGTATTGAGTATTTAATCTGCCTTTCTAACATGGAAGAAATTTGTAGAGAAGATGTTGTAGAAAGAAAAACTATTCTCTAGTTCTAGTAAAGTTACATTGTTTAGTAACATGAAAAATCTTGTGTAGCACAGCTTCAGAATCATCTTGATAACCAGCTAATCTATTCATAGAAAGTGCTGCTGTACTTTTCAGGCTTGCACATGTAGCCAATCTCCATTAGAAAATTTTTCCAATCTTTGTGCCTCTTAACTTAGGTGGAGGTGTTCTGGCTCACACAATACTAGGAGTGGCTTGGAATGAGATTACTGGGCATGTGAAGTATTTGATTCTAGACCCACATTACACTGGAGGAGAAGATCTGCATGTTATTTTGGAAAAGGTGAGGCTTGCTGCACACAGACACATATACACACCTATGTATGTACATATGTATATTCTGGCATTTTCATGACAGTTTCAGATTCATGTTAGTCTCTTTAGCAGCAGAAGATAATGGGAAGTGGGGGAGGGAAGAGAGAACTGAGGAACTAGGAACTGAGCTGGGGTGGGGAGGGAGGAGAGAAAGACTCTGCCATGTCTTTTCTGTTAATGTGTTTCCAGGCGTGTAGAGAAAAACTGTGTGTCACTGCATTCTGTGGGTACCTGTCAAGGATTCATACAGCTTATCTTAAAATCATTACAATAACATAGCTGTGATAGCAGTAGATAAGAAAAGCAGAATTCTCAGTAGATGTAAATGCTGCCTTGCTTCTTCTTGGACAGGGCTGGTGTGGATGGAAGGGCCAGGAGTTCTGGACGAAGGATGCCTATTATAACCTGTGCCTACCTCAGAGACCAAAAGCTATCTGAACTACCCTCTCGTGCTGGAACAGCCTGAGACAGACAGCTAGCTGATCTAGATATAACTCTCTTAGTATTTATCAAAATAATGCTTTAAGCAATCAAAAGCAAGCTGAAATAGAACTGTTGCTTGAGTCATTTAAATTAAGATTTTTTCTTTTCTGAAATGAAACCTCTAAAAATAAGTTACCTGCTGTGAACTGTATTTCTTACATTTATTAGGTAACCAATACTACTTCTTTGGGCTAGGACAACTTTGTTTATATAGTGTTTTTTGTTATGCTAAAATATTTGCAGATGAGGTGCCCAATCCTTTTATTTTATGGAATTCTTCCTTGCCAAAGAAGATGAACTGTCTTCTACCTTTCAGGCTGCATGTAGCCCGGTGTATTGCACACTATGAATCTGTTCAAAGGTATCATTTGCTGCTGGGACTGTTGATAATTGCATTTTAGAAGAGGAGTGGGAAAAAAAATCACTATTTGTACTGAGTTTTATAAACTTTGTTCTCCTATTTCACAGAAAAAAAAAAAAGTGAGAATTGTTACATGCTTATTTATTTATATCTGTATGAACACAACTATTCTTCAACAGAAACCCAACACAACAGTCTTCTGTAAGAAGTAATAAATAAACAAGCCTTCCTCCGTCTCAGAAGGAGACAATGTACCTGGGTACACACCTGGCTGCTCCATGGACAGGCCAGTTGTGTTTCTTCAGACTTTGAATTCCCCTTGATGTCATGTTGGGATTACAAGCTGTTTCTTTTGTCAGCTAGGAGATGGGATCTGCCACATGAACAGACAATGTTTGTAGCTACTCCATCACTACATCAGTAAAAGTACCTTTGATTTCTCCCCTACCACCCCCATGCTAAAGTAGCCTTTTCAAAAACATTCCCCATGCACTGTTAGTTTTTGTAAGACCATAAACACCTCTGCAAGCTGATCCTTACTAGGTGGCTTCTTAAATCCAACTGCTATGTATCTAACACTAAATTAATTTACTTAAATACTAAAAGCATTAAAAAATATATATTCTGAATTGTAGTATACCCACAATGTTACACACCATCTGATATTCTCCTCTTCCTGCTTATGGTTGTGCTGGTTTCACTGTGTTTCTGTGCAGCTGGATCCCCTCTCAGCTGGCCACAGCTGACACTTAGTGACTTGCCAGACTGTCCTCTCTGGTTCATTGTCTGCATGTGTTGGGTTGTTGTCAGGAACTTGGCACACTCCAGAAAGCCATAAGCCAGGGCGAGATCTGCTGCTGTTTGCCCACTGTTGTTGCACAAGCTAAAACAGAGAGTTTATCATGTAAATACCCACTGTAATGCAATGGTTATTATGAGCAAATGCTGACCAAGATGAAGTGGTAACTTTAGACAGAGGTATAAAAATACAGAGAATCAATATCAAGGTTTGTGTGCTGTACTCATACAGAGGGCTGGTAATAAATGCACCAAGGAAGACTTATTTAAAATAAATTTGTCATCAGACTGTGATTGGCTTAGCAGCTCAGAAAGGCAAGAGGAAGGGTGAGCACAGCCTTAGTCACAATGGAGAACAAACAAGGAGAACTTGTGATCAGGAATATTCTCTTAGCAGTTACACAGAGTTGGAACTAAACAGCAGCACAGGGTCTGTGCTAGTGTGGCATTTAAGGCAGTTTTTAATAATGCTGCTGTTAGGACTATGGCTGCACTTCAGAGTCCTAGCATGCACACTCTGAACAAGAGACAGTGCTGTGTCATTTGAATGTGTCAAATACACATTTTCTGGCACTGTTAGTGAAATGACAGAACGTAGCTCAACTTACTCAATTTTGGCATTGCCAGCAACAAGCAGGGCAAGACACTCCAAACTCCCAACTTTTGCTGCTTTATGAATGGGGGCTTCTCCGTGGCAATCCTAAACACACAATTTACACATGGCAGTTATGGGAAAGAAGGGAAAGAGGCTGAAGCCATCTTGTTGTCCAGTTTAAAGTGTTGTTCTGTGTACTCAGAATAGAGCTTGTAAAGTGTACTTGGTAACCATTGTTAAATTTAGTGTACTCAGCAAAGTAGAAATACTGTCCCATGCAACACTCATTGTTTAACCTCTACCTTCTAAAAGATTATTTACACAGAATACACTCTCTACACTGATTAAAAGCATTTTTCAGGGATTGTTGTGATCAGCAGCTTGCTGCTACCATCTCAGAGGTACAAACAAATTAAATTTTGCAACTAGAGGAAGAATCCTAACAGTTTAAAGTAAGGGCAACATTTCAGTGGAAAACTGAATACTTATTTGTGTAAAATAGTATCTTCTGATATCTGTATGCAGCACTCTTAAGTGTGAAAACTGCACTACACAGATAATGAAATCACTAATGCAAGAGACAGGATTTCTGTTTTATGCTAATATAGTTTCTCTAAAATAAGCAAACCCACTGTGTATATAAAACTTCTTTTAGATTAATATATGTAAATAACACGAATTGGATTTGCTGACATGCCAGATTAAAAGCGGGAGATCCAAAACGTATTCTTTTTACCTGTTGGTTCAAATTTGCCCCCATCTGCAGCTGCCACAGTAGGAGAAAAGCTTCACCGCCGCAAGCAGCCAGGTGAGCCGGAGACTGAGCAGAGGCGTCCGCAGGTGCGTTCACTCCGGTTCCTGCCTCCAGCAGCCCGCTGAGGCTCCCGGGCTAAAGCAAACACCGCAAATTAACCAACCGCAGCACGGTACCCCTGCCAGCGTGAGCCTCGGCGCCTAAACCCTTCAGCTTAGCAGAAAATACCCCCCTCGCAAATTAACAGCCCTCGATGTCCTTTTTTTGGCTTTTAATCTCTTCACCAGAAACACCGACGGCTCTCGGCAGCGCCCCGGCGGCAGCTGTGAGGCGGGAGCCGCAGCACTCACCTGTGAACTACAACCCAGCGCCAACATCGCCTCCCTCCCGCTGAGCCGGCCCTGCTGCGGCGGCGGCGAGGCGGCAACGGGCGCGGCACGGAGCTGTCCCTACCTCCCGCACCCCGCAAGCTGTGAGAGCGGCGGGACGGGCCCTGGCGCGGACGGGGCGGCCTCGGCGGGAACGGGGAGGGCGGGCGGGCGGCCATAGCGCGCAGGGCGGCGCGGCACGTCCCTCACAGCCCGAGCGCGGGAAACGCCCCTCCCCGGCCCCCTCCGCCTGCCCTCCCCGTGGAGAATGTTTAGGGCTGGAAGGGATCTCCAAAGGGCATCTAGTGCAGCCCCCTGCAGGGAGCAGGGACACCCTCAACT
>JAOEGS010009044.1:10941-21722 GCA_025447755.1 Corythornis vintsioides | reverse complement strand
GCCATCCAGATCCAGGTGAGAAGGCTTCAGTAGCGTGGCAGAAAGTAACAAGCCATGATGAGGAGAAAGGTGAATTAGTTTATCATGATAGTTGGGTAAGCAACTGCTGGCTCCACTCTGAGCAGCCTGGAGCAGGGGCAGAGCAGGACCCAAAATTAAAACAGTATTAGAGAAATCAGCCCTGTAATAAAATGTCTCTCAGTACTACTAGGAGAAGGCAATAGCACAAATAGTATACAATGTCTTGAAAGGATGATGTCTGACTACAGAAAAGCCTCCATGTTCTTTAGAGGAATTAATTAGTTGTTAAGAGGATACCACTGGAAGTGGTCCCTTGTGGTGTTACTCTCTTAGAAAGTGTTGTCACTGGTATTTGTATTTGCGGTCAGGATGCACCCTAGACCCGTTTTCTTTCAGTTTCATCATTCAAAAAGTGAGGTTTCCGTCACACTGAAAGTAATCACAGGTGGAAATCAAATTTTTCAAGTAATTTTCTAAGTAATTTCAGCAGAGGAAGGAATTGGAGTGAAATCGCTGATACCTTTGGTGCAGGCTCTATCACTGAGCTGGTAATTGAGGGAAGAGACCATTGACAAGGTATTTCAAGGCTTATCCTTCATCCTTTGTTTTTCTTACAAATACTCAAATACAATTTTATTTTTATTTCATTTCAGGGCAGAAGGAGTCATATCAATCTCATCCCTCTACATATAACACAACTGTATTTTTTTGTGGTTTGGTTTGGTTTTTTTTTTCCATTTGGTCAATAACTGAGGAATACACTGGTTTTGTTCTGCCCTTCTCTAAGCAGGTTTTGGTTTCACAGCCAAAATAGTTATTTCTTGCCAAGCCCTACCCAGGAGAAAATATGTCTCCACCCCATGGCTCTCCAGACTTGAGTACATGGAGAAGGAACTCACCAGGAGGATGGAGCAAGTGTGGTGTTTCCCCGCTGCGGGGCCAGGCAGGACCAAGCATGTGCATGCCAGTGGCGTGGCCCTGTGCAGACTGGTTCTTAGGGAGGTTAATTGCAAACCTGCCCTAACCCAGTGAGCAAAGAAAGAGTTGCTCAGGGGAATATATGTGTCCAAAGGGAAGGGGATTTGCTATTGCCCTGAGATGTTAGATGTGCAAGTATGTCTGGTTTTGCTGCTAAAGGACTGGGTATGCTGTCACAGATTTGGCCTCCAGAGCTGCTTAGGGGGAATTCCCCAGAGGGAATTCCTCATATCATCATAACACATGGTTGGAAATGGTTTGGTCATGGTCAGGAAAAAATGTAAGTTTAAAGGTGATCTGTGTTTAGTTGATGGGCATAAATCAGAGGATGCTTAGAGCAGCAATTAACAGGTAGAAAAAGTGATTGAAGGTATAAGAAAACAATTTGTTACCTTGGATATAGAGAAAGGGGTCCATGCTATGTGACTGAGAGGCAGGGGGGGAAAAAGTCTGGATATGGCACTAAAATTGCTTTGCTTTTTCACACGGCTAGGATGTGTTGTGGATCATGGCATCGCCTTAGGTTCCACAGAGGCAATGAGTAAAGCCAGAGTGGAAGTGTTTCAAGGCATTGATTTACCCCAGCTTCAGTTTTGTTTTCTCATGATGCCATGAGCTCAAACAGTTCTCACAAACCATCTTGTCCTGGCTGCTCCTTCTTGCTCCCTTCCCAACTGGAGAAAGCACTTTGTGTGGGGCCATGTTGTGAGCTGGCTGAGGCATCTGATCTTCACAGAAAATAACCTGGCACAAATGGAAAATTTTTTTGCAGCTGCATCAGCTCTGTGATCCACTTCACAGTGTTGTGGCAACACATCCAAGACAGGGTGTTGGAGGTTGGAACAAGCAGCAGGGCGTGGGAATACTTTGGTTTGATATTGCCATCAAAGGTAGAAGCCTGCCCTTAAATGTCACTGAAATTTAAAGAAAGTGAGCTCCACTTTTCTTACAGGGTCACTGTGAGAAAGAGTGTAAACTTTCAGAAACCAGGTTAAAACAATTGTGCCTTCCAATCCAAACACACCAGCACCAAAAACGGAGTATCTGCAAGGCCCATGGGAAAGGGGTGTTGTGGGTGTCTTTTGGTGGCAGCTGGGATGCTGTAGACAGTACAAATGGAAGTTTTCAAATAGACTTAAAAAAAAAAAAAAAGTAATTTGTCTGGTTTTCTCCTGTGTTCTGACTCATTAGGGATCACATTTTCCACCTAAACAAGAAACCTTTTAAAATGTAATCAAAATGACTCCAGAAGTTAGGGTTTTAAGTAAAATGGAAATGTATTGAGACTGAAACTAGAAGTGTGGGAGTTGATAACTCCAACACGTTTACGTGTAACTACTGTCAGGATTTTGAAATTCAATTGAGTCAAGAGATTTCATGAGGCAGCTAGTTTAGAAACATTTGAAGTTGGATAGTTGTGCCTCAGCACTAATTGCAGAAAGAATATGTAAAACAACAATCTCCTGTTTTCTGTGGGTCCCAGTGTGCAAAACAGAGGCTTTAAAGAAGACTCCCAGCACTGAAGGATTACAATCTCACTTTCTTTTTTTCTTTTCTTTTTTTTCTTTCCACTATGAGAGCGAGGGAAGTTCACCGTAAGTTGAAAAGCAAACAGGCAGGCTGGGAATTTGTATGTACAAAGCAGATGGCCTCACATGGTCTTTTTTGGGATACCTGGGTAGGTCTCCTTAACCACAGCTTATTTTGCACTGAGTATCACTCCACACAGGCCATTGTTGCCATGCACCTGTCTGTAATTTTGGAGGTTCATCTACCTCCAGCAAACTATATTTAAAAACTCAGTGCTGATTAGAAGGAAAAAAAAAAAAGTTCGGGGGAAGGGATTTCCTAGTTCACAAATAAGAATGTGCAGTGGAGCACTCACTAAGTAAACAGAAAACATGGGCAGCTGAGAGAAATCAATTTAGCTGAACAAACAATGTTCCATGTAATGAACTACTAATTATCCTTTTATGCCATGTCAGTCTGAGTGATTACAGAGCTGTGCAGTTTAATTTGACGTTTGAGCATTGCCTTGCTCCATTAGCCTCATATAAAGCTACGACACGTTGAGAGGAATTAAAAAAAACCATGGTGGTGGGTTGTGGGGGAAGGGGGCTATATTTATTCAGAACTAAGTAAGCACCTGTAGCAGTCATGGGGAAAAGAGCTTCCTCATTTTTTCTTCTTTTGGCTTTTTAAATTCTTGACTGAAGTGAAAGGGGCAGTGCTTGAGAGACATGAAGGAGCATGTCAGATGCTCATAGAAAACTCTTTCAGTGTGTTGATAATGTCCCAGATCTTTAAACCCTACATTAAACTATCATCAAGGGATCGAATAAATATACTGCATAGATCAGACACACATGCAGATCAAGGGGAAAGCAAATGGTAAACAATACAGTGTGGGAGCAAATATCTTTTCCTGGATTCTTTCCTTTTACTGACAATTTGCACACAGTAGGTAAATCAAATCCCTAGGTGCCTGGGAAATCTTGTGGTTAATCTAGGACTGAAGGCCATGTATTATAAATACTGCTTTATTATCATACTGTTTGTCCAACTACCTGGACTGATAAAAGGATTAGAGGGAATTAACATATGGAGAAAGCTAAAGACAGTTTGTTGGGATACATATTATGGCTATTAACTCTAGGAGTACCAGTGGAGTACCTGTAGTCTGATGTAGAGCTACATATTTTGGACAAGTTTTTTGTTTCACAAAAGGTAAATCAAGCCCAGAGTCACTGAAGTTCTAGGGGAAATTTCCATGGGAAAGGTGCAGATGTAGGGAGGACCATGCCCCATGTCTAGGTAATACAACCCCATGTGAAACAGTGAGATAAATATGACCCCAGTGTCCAGTGATAATATTTATGGGGTTGGATTAATTTAAGCACAAACTGAAAAGCAAATGTTTAAAAAACATTTGGTGTAACTACCTGACATCTCTGATATTTACACCACTGAAATATGTGCCATGACACCTTCCAGTCTCACTCTTTTCACAAGGCAGATGATCATAGATAAGAACTCCTGAGTTGAGATAATATTTAAAGAATTGCTTTTTCAAAATATCTGTTTAAATTTTATTTTAAATCTCAAGAAGAATGAATAGCAACTTGAATGGAAAAAAAAGAAAGAAGAAAAGGGAAAATAAAAAGCCTCCCCAAAATTGGGAATTTCAAACATTCAGTCAGCTATTTGGGTTTAGACATAACTCATACAATGCCAGATCCTTGGCAGAGGCAAGATGATTTTAATGAAGAATCCTTTTTGGCAGCTAAGGGTGGGACCCAAACATGTGCACAGAGGATACAGTGGTCCCTCTCTTGCTTTTGACAAAAAGCTTGCTCATTTTGGCCATCCCCTAAGCTGTCCTCAAGGTATCCATCCAGCTCCCTCCCTTTTCTTTTTGTAAGTTGTGTTGAGAAATATCACTTTGGCAAATCAAAATACTGGGAGCTTTTTATCCACCAGAGGAGTACTGCAGAAGTGGAAATTTTCCTGCAGCCTTGCTAAAAGGCTGCAGCCCCAATGCTGTTCAGCTCAGGCGCCCATGGCAGGTCCGTGGTGGTGTTTAGATACCTGTCTGCTGCACATGCCATGGTCCTCAGTCTGCTTGTTTGGGGTTTTGACATACAATTTAGCCACCTACCAATTGATACTGGTTTCTTGTTCAGGTGGGTTTTTTTTTTGTTTTGGTGTGGTTATCCTATTGGGCTGGATTGAGGCTAAATTTAATTTTGTTTCTGCTACAAGGCATGAACAAGCTGCAGGATCTTACCCCAGGGTTGAACTGGCCCCTCTGTTCCTTCCTAATGTCTGTTAGACACATTGGGGCCTTTCTGGACTGTGCATTTGTAACTCCCATTGATGCTAATGTGTGTGACATATGTGTATCCAGTGGAGAATAGACCCCATTGACTACAACAGTTCCCTGGCCTTGAGTGATGCTCGTCACTTGATTAAGCCAAACTAATGAGGCACAACCAGGGCCAATGGGAATGTGTGGGACTCAGGCATTGCAAAAGCTGGTGGAAACCTGTAGCTTTTACTGGGGGCTGTGTCCTTTTCTGCCAGCCAAAGACACAGAATGCCATAGGATAGGGAGAAGAGTAGCAGATGCTGTCAAAGAAATGAACAGTGTGAAAAGATCCACCATTGCCGATCACAGCTCCTCAGATTGCTCTCTTGTAGTGGCAATTACATATGAAAGTGTCTTGAGTGCTCAGCAGGGTTTAAAACTAGGTTTGGACTTGGCTCTTGCTCAGTGTCTTTTTACACTGGATCCTGAAGTTGGTACTGTGGCTCTTTCTCTGGTGCATATATATGGGTTCATTTTTTGTCTCTTTAGTAGCTCACAGGTGGCTGAGGCAGGAGACATCCTTTTCACCAATCTTGTGGTATCAGTTTGGGAAATGGGAAAGAAGGGAAAAAGTAGAGACCTTGCAGTGAATGTTTCTTGGAGGTTGCCCAGTACACAAGAACCATTAGAGGCAGACCTCCGCCACCGTGTGCTCACCCTTCAGTGCATTACTAGTCACCACCTCCAAATGCAGAGCACCTGGTGTATTCAGGAGGACCTGGAGAAACATGCAGGGCTGGAGCCTCTTTTGCTTTGCCTGGGCCCAAATCATCCAAACTGGGCTAGATGGCATGAATGCTAATTTAAGGTACGTGCTTGAGAGCTCAGCCTCAGTCTTAGTGTGACTGTGCTTGCAGAGAAAGGGACTGGGAGTTAAAATGAGGATCTAGGTAGAGGCTGACACATAATAAACAGAAAGCATGGACATGGTCTCTGCAAACATATGTGTGCCATGTACAGACATAAGATGCTGTTTGCTGAACTGAGGCCAGAAACTCTGGCCTTCCTGCAGAAGCCAGCATTGTACAGAACCACTGTGTCAATGTGAGAGCACAACCTAGTCATACAGGGGCAGACTAGAAAGGCCAGATTGTAGGTCAGATGTAGATCCTGAGAGACAACAGCATTAAAAAAGAGTGAATTCTATTTTAAGACTTGCTGTTTTGGAGAGCCTGGTTGAGAAGTTGCCTGTACTTTCCCCTGTACTTTATCTGCTGGTACATTCCAGGTCAGAGGAGGTTTGTATTTTTGTCATATTGCAATACTTGCCTTTATGTAAGTGCTGCTAAGAATAAAATTAGCAGTGGGAGAAAAACATCAGTTTGATGTCTAAATTTGGAAAACTTGCTGAATAAATCTATTAACTTCATTGTGGGGAGAGAAAAGAACAGCAAGCCTTTGTTTAAAGAAAAGTTAATATAAATATAAAATAAGAGCTCATTACCCCCTCTGGTTTTCTGAAGTGGGTTTTTTTAATGTTCTTTTGTCCCCTTCAGAGGAAAAATATTAATTGAATCTGATTTGCAGGACTCTTAATTCAGAGTATATGGTCAGTTGTATCTGAAAGACTTTATAATGATTATAGAATGCTTTCAGCTTTGGGGAAGAAGGGTTCATCCACTTGAGTAGGCGTCCTCCCAGAAAGTAGGATCCTGACAGGTGTTCGACACCACCACTGTCCTTGCTGGCATGGTCACAGTGGGCAGTCCCTGTCACAGGATACTAATTAAGCAGCAGGAAGGCTCTGACAGGAGGCAGCATGGGTCTCTTTGACGTTTGGCAGAGAGACTACAAGCTTAAAACTGCTCCAAGCACCTCCAGCTTCCTTTGGTCCCTTCATCATAGACTGTGTGAGACTGTGTGCCTCAGTCAAACCCCATGGCGATCAGAGTGCATCTGAGAGTCTTCTGGCTTTGTCCAGAGCTGTAGAGGACACTGTCATCTGCACCTTGCAAGGCAGATGCCTCCTCCTGTCTTCCCCAAAGTTTAGCACAAGGTAGTAAAATCACAGTCCCTTTCACAGACCACAATATTTTATGACAAGAACCATCTTTGTTTGCTAAGCATCTCTGGCAACTGCACCCACCACTTTTCTTAGCATATCCAGAACAGGTCACTTTTGCCTTTACTAGTAAAATATACCTTTATTGGTAAATTATATATTATTTATTAAGCAATGTAGATTGAAAGCAAGAGGCCCTAGAAATTTAAAATATATTTATTATTCATATACTAGACTGGTATAGTCCTGGTCTATCTTAAGACGTGGATAACTTTCTTATGATCTCATCTTTTTTTTCTCTTGAGATATCATGTTTTTGTTACAGCTGTTGGAGCTGCGAGTTCAGCATTCAAGTTCTGCAGAAATGCTGCCTTCAACCCTTTCCCTCTTTCCTCTCATTCTAATTGTCCCCTCCAGATCTTTTTGGAGTTAGAAACTGGCATATGAGCATGAATGTCCTGTTTAGTTCTTTTTCCAAAGTGGCAGCCTGGGTTGCTTAACGACCATTTCCCTCTTCTGTTTCGTACTAAATTGGCTGGGCACGGAGGAGAGGCAGTGCATAAACTAAGCAAATAGTTTATGTTCTTCCTGTAGCTGCTTTTTGGACACTTACAGGTCATTAATTCTTTTGTTCCCAGCCAACCTGCCAGCTGGCGGCTCTCCTGCCCAGTTTGAACCATTCCCTTTGTGTGGGCTGCTGACCCATTCCCACTAAGCCAAGCTATAAGATGTGTGCAGGAGGGTCCAGGACTCTTGTGACATTAGCTTTCTGCTGAAACTAGAATTGATGTAACCGATACACGCATAATATCGATAACCAGGTGTTCTGTCTGTTTTCCCACACTACCCTTCACATGTTGACAGTGTTAAAGGAAAGAGTAATATTATTATATTGGTGAGGGTGTTGAGCTGTACTAGCAGGTGAATACCACTGCTGAGGGGCTGAGAGCTATGCTGTGACTATAGATTTGTCACATGAAAGCCCAAAGGTGAAGGACTTACTATAGCTCCAAGAAACAGACTCTGATGATGGAAGGAAAATCAGCATCATCTCATGACATTACGGCTACTGTAGGCTGTGAATTTCAAAGGCAGGCTGAGGAACAGAGCATGGAAATCCCTGCTGATCAGGAATGAGACTGTTTTTCTCCTTTAAGAACATTTGCTCAGCTTTTTGATTTCCAGTGTTTCCAGTTGCCATATCAACCTGAGAAATTTGCCTGGCAATTTCAAGAGAAGATAAAAAAATTTACTTGCATCACCTCCAGCATTTGATTGCTGGTATTTCATTTTATCTTCTTTCATTCCCCGTATTTGCTTTCCAACCCATGTCATCAGATGACCAAGGATGCCCACTTCTCTCTTTGATCAGGCACATCCCATGTTCAGCAGTCCATTTGTATAATTTAGGTTCCAGGTTAAAATTCTTTTGACATCAGGAGCAGGGATAAAGCCTGTGGAACACATCCTTCTCATGTGGCAGACTGGGAAAGGCCACAATCATCAACAGAAGCACTCTGGTTTTAGCTAACTGTAAGCTTCAACTTTTATCTTGCTCTGAAGAGCAGGACCAGAAGGCACAATGGAGGCTGCTCATTGTATTGCCATTGGACAGTGTGTTGGTTTTTTTGGAGCCTGCATCTAGCTCCATCTCTCTCCCAGCACCATAGGAGTACGGAAGGAGATTGCATTCACTCCCAGTGGTAGTCCTGGACCTTCATGTTCATCCATCTATCCATCTTTTCTCTCCAGCCTGTCTTTGGCTATTCATGGGTCACTGCTGTAAATTGGGACACAATCTGTCCAAGTGCAGATGAATCTTGCAGGGACTTTTTTTGTGGTGAATATATTGTTTGGTTTGTTGAGGTTTTGTAGTGCGTTTTTTCTTCAAAAGGAATAAGAAAGTCAAAAAGCCTTGAATCTTTACCTTTTTAAAGTGGAGACACCACCACAGCAGGACATAATGGCTTGCTGTGGTGGTAGTGGTTTGCCTGAGAGCCTGATTTATGTAATGAGAAACACAATTCCTGCAAAGAACATTGTTAAATCTTTTCAAAATTTCAGCTATAAGCCATTTTATTGCTAATAATATAGCTAGATTCTCCTTTTGAAGAATCTGGGAATGTTTGACAAGAGAAGAAAATGGAGAGGACTTGAGGCACCATAATCTGTATTTTCCATTTACCTTTCTGGACGCTTGAACAACACATGTGCCACAAATTATTTGTTTATTCTTAAGTGCCCCCAAGGAGTCCAGTCTCCATTCTCAGGCATATAATGCCTATTCAAATGAAAGCTTTAATAGATTGTTGCAGATCTGATATCAACGCATTGAAAGAGATATGCAAATATTCAAAATTAAACAAGCTAGCTTCTGCCCTTTGCCTTTGGAGGTACAATGTCAAATCTGGGTGGTGTCATCACTGCAATGAGTTTGTTGCACTCAGCTCTCTGGAGAACTAGTTCATTTTTCTCTTTTTTTTTTTTTTTTTTTTTCCCTCTCCCCTCACTTTGTCTCTCAAAGCTTGCACATTGTCTGAAATATTTTCTGTCTGTAGGACTCATAAGTAAGGGGAGCCCCAAACAAGGCTAAAATACCTGTTGTGGTCTGATTTGAGACTGAGGAACACTGCTAGGAGAAGCTCCTACTGTGCTGATTGCTTTGTGTCTTCTTAAACTAAGGTCTGTAATGTCAATGTCTTCTTCTTGGCATTTCCCAATATTGTGGAAACAATTCTGGAAGAGTGACACAGTCAAAGGCTTGCAGAGAGTAGAGCTGTAGTCCAATTTGGGGTGCAGTCTAAACAGAATTTTGTTCTGTCCACACTGGAAGATAAATGAGTGGCTTTACTGGTTCTGAACACAGCCTCTGTTCCTATTTCTCTCTCTGCAAAGTGTGTGGGAGCTGGGTCCCAAAAACACTTCAAGAATTTAAAAATAACATGTCATCCACCTAACCATTGAAACTGTGCCAGCAGCTACTGTGTGCATTGAGTATTAGGGAAAAATAATAATTTTACATCAAAAATGCCATAAAAGTTTTCAGTGTCTTTTAGGCTCTTGTAAAACTACTATTATCTTGTCCAACCCCCCAAGGATTTTCACACAATTATTAATTATGCTGTGTGGATTTCAAAAAAGACAGTGTCTGAAACAGGCCACATGGCAAATCACACAAACAGCAGCAGTAGCATGGCTGTGCCTGGTCCGCAGGAGTTCCACATGCACCTCAGCTCTGCTGGAGGCTGCAGCTCAGGGGCAGAAATCTCCAGAGTATCCTGGTGCCTCTGTCAACCTCCTCTGTTCCATGCTCAGCTCACAAGGGCTTTGAACCAAGGTTTGCCTCTTGCTCCTTCATTACTGCTGGGGAACCAAATATTGCCATTCGGTGATGAGTGGGACTCAACCTAATGTATCTCCAGATATCCGCAAACATCTGGAAAAACCCCAAACTACAGTATGATCAATTAGAAACAATGAGAGATCCCAATGCTCAGCAGGAAGCTTGAGGAGGACTTTGCTTCATTTAGGGTATATGGACATAATTTATGGGGACCAGAATATGTTGGAAGAGATGGGGGAAGGTGGGTTTGCATTTCAGATACTTGATGCACTGCTTCATTATTAGCCAAGGCTGGGTACCTTAGGCTTTAGGGAGTGTAGGATCTGATAAGAGCATATAAGGAAGAGTGCCTCAGAAAATATCTCAATTTTAATTTAGCTGCTCATTTATTTTAGAACCAATAAGGCAAATGCCCAACAACCCAAATGAGAGGAAAAAGAAGATCTTCCCGTACAAGTGTGAACAGTAACATACAGAAACATTCCTCAAAACTGTATTTTGTGAGAGTGTTTGGAGTCTCAGCCAAATCCCATATTCATATGTGGCTAGACAGTTGGTTTATACTTTGA